>JASPKZ010007659.1:0-132000 GCA_030220185.1 Diploptera punctata | reverse complement strand
AAGGGGTTCGTTATGCTTAATCAACCATTACAGTAATTTACCTATTGAATATCAACATTTCACGTGTTAAAATTTTTCTAATGTATTAAAAATAGTTTTTTTCATGCTTTCTTAGTTAATTTTGTTATTATTATTATTATTTATGTGTTTATATTGTATTATATGTGTATATATTTGTGCATCTATAGTAGTTTGTATTACTACTTATGCCTGATTGTTTTTTTTTCTGTTAATTTTTTATGGCCATCTTTTTTGTATATTGCCCCTAAAATGAGCATTCTGCTCTTTGGAGTCTTTGAAGAAATAAATAAATAATTAGTAATAAATGTGTTATATATTGTTTATTGTTTTGGGATACTTCTTCATAAATATGAAATGAACGTCTTAAATAAATAATGTTTTCTAAATAATTCTATATTTGTTCATACAATTACAGTACACACGAAAAAACAACACATAACATTGAAAGAAAAACAGGGCATCTCCTTTCAATGATTTTTTAAATGATCCTATGTTGAGGATCCCACAATAATTGCTTGCTTCTATAAATATCAATAAGTTTTAACATGTTTTCCTCTGACCACTCCATACTCAAATACTAGGTGCGCCCCGAAAACAACGAACCTCTCAGGTACCGTCCAAATCTAAACAGCGAACCATCAAAGTGTTAGTGGAAAAAACTGACAATGAGTGGATCGTGGTGTCGAGACTCGCGCGCGCACTTAAACCCCTTCCATCTGACAACTGGTCGCTCGCTCGGCGCGCAGTGTGTACCTACCTTTATGTGCAGGCAGACAGAAGCTTCCATCCGTTTCTATACAACAAAAAATTGTCACTCGAGAAGTTGAGCGCTGAGGGTACATTATATGCCACCCTTAAATAAAATTATAAAATTAACTACCTGTAACTCCCTCAATGCCGGTTATAGTGGAAAGGTGTCCACCAGAATTGTGAGGAATTTATTATATATTATCTATATATAATATTTATATATACTTATATATACCGTGTATAACATTTTGGGAATCCTACGGTTGACCATATATCACACATAGCTATAACGTCTACCTCTCTGTTATACCAAGTGCCTTGCACACTTATCGCTCCATTAGTTTAATTTAGTTTAAAGAAAGGAATGGCTTAATTTTAAAGCATAATAACAAAATGTTATCTGAAATAAGGTAAATTAGAATATTTGTAAGTTTAGAGCTAAATTTGTTACGTTATTGAATGAGCCATTTAACAATGATAAATATGGAATCTCAAAAAGTATTTATATTTACCTGATAGAAAAAAGTATGTCATTGATCTGTCTAAATTTCTTAGCAGTATAAACTTATAGATAAAAAGTTTTGAATTCAATTTGTGAAATATTAATATTTTATTAAAATGAAAATATTTTTCAATCTCACATTTAGTGGCGTTGCTTCGTAACGTACTCGTAAGTTATTGCATAATTATTTGTTACTCAACAAGGCGCACACCACGCAATTTTTTATGAAACTTTTATTCTCTGTAAATTATAAGGAGCAAAATTTTTCCGCCAACATCATTTGGCCATCAATATCATATTCGCTATGTTTAGTATGAATGGGTGTGTGAATGGTATGTTTTGTCTTAATGTTGTGTTGTCTTGGAGATTGCCCTAACATTCAGCTGGGGCCCACCATGTCCTTGTGTTATTAAAAAAGTATGTGTGTGATCCTCGGTTAAAATCCCTCACCGGGCAACTATAAGGCCCGGGTGGCGCGTGGTACGTAAAAGTACCTAAAAAGTGTGAGGTAACGGAATATAAATATTTATGAACTATACGTAGCGGAAAGCCCCATAACGAATAAAACAAGACGTTACAATTCGTTTTCTCGTGGAATCCCTTGTTTAAAAATTCTCTAACCACAGCTTTATCTTCACTAAGTTAAAAGTTTGTTAATTTGACATTGAGTGGAAGTTCTCAGGTAAGTTTTTGGACCAAACATACATGAACAGGAGGTGAATGGAGAAGAGTGCGTAACACTGAAGTACGATAGGTAAAATAAGAACAGGTAAGTCTCGTAGACTGCGAGGGGCAGGACATGTGTCAAGAATGGAGAATGAAAGACGTGCGTGGAAGCTTCTTTAGAGGAAAAAAAAGAGGGAAAACGCCCAGTTGGTTGACCAAGAATTAGGTGGGAGCATTTATTAATAGGAAAACCATAGGGAAAACGAGCAGTTGGTAGACCAAGAATGATGTGGGAGAATAACATTAACCATGATTTGACAGAAGTACACTTATGCAGGAATTGATTTGAAAACATTATCTCAGGAGAGGGATGTATAGAGAGTTTATGTCCGTGAGGCCATTAACTACGGGTTCGATAATGCCAGTGAGTTAGTTAGTATGACATTTTCATGCAAACAGAACAAATATATCGAATATATTCTCTTTGTCCTTTGTTTCCTTCCTCTTCTTGAACGTCGTAGAAAATCTTGTTGGACCAATGGCTACCATGCGTTCATCTGGCTCCCAGGGTCATGAGTTCAAACTCTCAGAGATCTGTGGATTACAGTGTGCACTACGTTAACTAGCAAACAACACAGTTACAATTACTGAAAACGTGTTAATGTGAATAAGGCTTCTGCGAGTGCTCACGAAGTTCCCCGATCGGTTGATAGAATCAAGAGATGACTCATTTTTTTGTATAAGGGTGTACATAGTATAGCTTCTTTTGTCGGAATAGTTTTGGAGTGGGTTCTAACGTCCAAACTGCTACTTGGAACGCTAGGATTTATTTAAGGTTATATCCGTTAGAAGATTATCTTCTCTACGGCTAACGTTTTCCTCTCGTCTGCCATCTTTAGTTGGAAAGTCAAATTTTCTCTTCCGGCATTGATGCAGTTTGACACGTTCTTAGAGATTAATTAATTATTTTGTTTCTCACCCAAGGTTTGTCCAGTAATGGTAGCCCTGCCACGGTACTTCTGATTTAGCTCGAAACACTCCCACTACCGTCAAGGTCATGGAACTCCTGATGATGCTAGATATATACGGTGTAACAGGACCTCACCGACAAAATGATAGGGATAATAGGCCATGCAGAGAGGATAATGTTTTGTGAAGGAACATATAGTAGGAAACACGTCGTTTATGAGTTATGCGCAGATGAAGGTGTTTACCCGTAAGGGTCGGAAGTGAATACAAACAATTGTACACGTATCATTTTATTGAATAAAACATGTTTTTACAATAAGTGTTCAAAAAATAAGTGTTTTGACGATGTCAATAAGAATCCTGCCATGATCGGCCGTATTGGCCGTACATTGTTACGACGATATCAAACATTCAATGAGGCACAGGATCGACTACTTGAAGACTTATTGTTTTTTTTTTCAAATGTCCCAGATTTATCTTTCGACATTCCTGGTTTCTCTCCTGGCATGGCGTACTTGTGACCCACTTCTGAGGTTGGGGCGTCTGGAAGGCAGGGTTACGTTGCCCCTATGATATGATGGGTGATGATAATGGTGCGCCAGGAGAGCCCCTCTAAGCTAAACCCAAGATGAATATGAATGATGATGAATGCGATGGCCATATGATTTCGGGGACCGTTTGGGCCTTAAAGTTTTCCTGACTTTTGCTTACAGGTGAGGAAAATGCCCGATAAAAACCTCACCCAGAAAAACTGTCACGACCGGGGATCGAACCCGGGCCCGCTGTGTGACAAGACAGCACGCTACCCCGAGACCACAGCGGTGGACTGAACACTTATTGTAAAAACATGTATTTTCAGGAAAATAATACCTGTGCAATTGTTTGTTTTCAATTCCAACCCTTATGGGTAACTCATAAACAACGTGTTTGCGACTATATGTTCCTTCACAAAAAAATGATCTTCTGCATGGCCTATCATCCCTTTCGTTTTGTCGGTGCGGTCCTGTCACACCCTGTATATATAGGATTGTTATTAATTAAACATTTCCTCTTTCTAACTTAACATTGGATATGATATGCGTTTGTTATATTGTGTTGTTCTTTGCTATCTTCATGATGTACCGGAGACATAACTAAACACTCAGCTGGGCAGGTTATCATGTACTTATTTAATGTTTACTTTTAGTTCACATTTATTTTCATGCGCGCAGCGCAAAAATATGCAAGTCCATTTGTGGTGCACAAAAATAAAACAAAAAAGGTTTAGGGTAAAACAAACAAAAAAAAGGATGAACTAGTGTTTTCAATAAGACTACCAACATCAGGAAAATTTCATTAAAGTATTCTGAAAAAAAAACAGTCGGAAACACGTTGCGTAATTTGCTGAGGCAATATACTACAAGCCGTGAGGTTGCGAGTTCGATTTCAGATGAGATCAGGAATTTTAGCTCTTGACCAAAAATTGTGGTAAGATCATGTCACTGGGTTCTACTCAGCCTCTAAAATGAATTAGTACCAGATATATTTTCTTGGCTAAAAATGTCCTTTACACAGTGCTGAACACTTGGGACATAAATAGTGTCCAATTGTTTAAAGACGCGTCAGCCATAATCTCCTACTTTTGCAATAGCTCTCTGAGACCTGTGGGTATAACTTGGGGTGATGAGTGCTTTCCATCAGATGCCTTCACACACCCACTGCGTGATGTTTTATGAAATTTGTTTTGTTAACTTTTACATTGAACTAGACCTAAAGATTGTGTTGATCTACCGAAATAACTAACTTATGTAGTGTATAATATTGTAGTCTGAGAACAAATGAGTGTCGTGTATTAACTTGTAAAAGATAGAGAATTATTAAAGGAGAAAAATCAATAAGATCGATATTACAAATAAGTAGATAACAACCAATAAGCTGAACAAAATCATTAATGAGGAAATTTCCATTGAGATATTACCTGCTAGCCGTCGAGAAGAGCGGACGTGTTTTTGTTAGAGTGGTTGAAGTGTGCAGGGGACAAAGCATTATGGAAGAAGTTAGAAAGCTGATTGAAACATTGTCAACTGAAGTGAAAGAGGGGTTTGAAAAGTGCAACGTGGGTGAAAAAATTCGTGATATTGAGACGAACATGCATCGGATGGAGGACAGATTGAAATGGCTGGAATCTAAATTAGACTATCTCGAAAACCAGAGTCGCCGTAATAATATTGTGATATATGGTGTGCATGAAGAAGACAGAGAGTGCTGGGAGGAAACTGAACATATAGTTAAAAGAGTAGTGGCGCAAATCGGGATTGATTTGGTGGACAGTGATATTGAAAGAGCGCACAGAGTAGGTCGTTGGAATAGTGGAAAGAGACCGATTGTATGCAAATTATCACACTACAAAATAAAATGTTGGATCCTTAGAGACAGTAAATATCTTAAAGGGACCGGTATCAATATTGCCGAAGACTTTAGTGAGAAGGTGCGCCGCGAAAGAGACTTTCTTAAGCGACACATGCTCGAGGCGAGGAGGCAGGGCTGCCATGCAATCATGCAATTTAATAAATTGATTATAAATGGACGAATCTGGAGCAGGGAAAAACTACAAAATATGGACAACTCTGAAAATGAATTTGAAGAGGTCATTGACAGCGAGTCCCCAAAACATACAGGGGACGCTTCAACAGCAGGTGGTCTCCTTACAGCAGAGGAGGGAGAAAATTCTACACGAGAGAAAGAGAGAGGGACCACTACCTTAATAACTCCCAGGAATCCAATAAACATACAGCAAAAAACGGCCGAACGCAAACAGCATACCCCACCTCTAAGAGGTGAACGACCGGCGGACACAAGAACTCCAACAAGAAAATCACTAAGACTTCTGAATCTACCCGCAGAAAAGGAACTATTGAGAGGGGGAAGTTCGAAAAATACAGGTAAGACTAATGACAAGGGATCACAATAGGGTTTGTTGACAGTCGGTTCATGGAATATCGAAGGGTTAAAACAAAAACTTTCAATGGACAGATGTGTAGAGTTTATTGAGACTTTTGATATATTAGCTCTAGGAGAAACATGGTTAAAAGCTAATGAATGCGTAAATCTATGTAATATGAAAGGTTATTTTAAGGGTAATCAAAAGAGAGGAAAGAGAGGTAGATATCCAGGCGGTGTTGCCATTTTATATAAAGCTAACTTAGACCCATATATTAAAAAGGTAACTATTACTTTAAAAGAGGCAATTTGTATATATTACCATACAGAAAGAGCAGAAATGTGTCTGTTGTCTATTTACCGCCAACCACTAAATTCCAGGTATGCCAATCCAAATTTTTTCGTTGAATTGTCTGACTCGTTGGCAGAAATAAAAGATAGGTTTCCGGAAGCGGGAATAATAATTTTAGGGGACTTTAACTGTAGGATTGGGGAGGAAAATATCACTATAAAATCGGATGATAATGAAACACGAGGTGAGGGTAGGAGAAGCAAAGATAAGATTTTAAATTCAGAAGGAAACCAATTGTTAGCTTTTTGCGATGCATTTGAACTTGAAATTCTGAATGGGAAATATGGGGAAGATAAAAATGGAGAACTGACATTTATTAATAAAAATGGAAGTAGCGTAATCGATTATTCAATATGCACACAAGACATGATTCCAGTCCTAAGTAATTTCTGTATAGTTTCCAGAATCGAATCACACCACTTCCCAAACAAACTTATTTTAAATATGAAAGGTATTAGTGAGACAGTTAATGATGAGGTGGCAACAATATTGCGGCCAATTATCCGTTTCAGGTGGATCGAGGATCTGAGAGAAGAATTTATCAGGAGTTTGGAAACGCTAATACAGGATCTGCAATTAAATGATCTTAGCGGGGAGGAAATTATTAAAACTTTGACAGAATGTTTTCAAAAAGCAGGGGAAAAATTCAAGGTTAAATACGCAATGAACCAGAAGGACAAAGGGTGGTACAATAATGCATGTAGAAAGAAGAAGAAATTTGTCGAAAGTAGTCTTTTAAAGTTTAGAAAAGAAAGCACAGATGAAAGCAGAAAAATTTATGCGCAAGAGAGAAAGGAATATAAAGAATTATTGGCAGAAACAAAACTAGCATGGCAAAATAAGAAATCCGAAGAAATGAGAGTCGCGACTGAAAGTGGGAACATTGCGGACATATGGAAAGCGTTAAGGGAACTCAAAGTAAAGTCCATAAATCGGACAAGAATAACGCCCGGGGAATGGAGAAGTTACTTTGATAGGGTGCTGGGAAATGAGAGGTTAAGATATAATCAAGGAAATATAGTTGAGATCCCTGACCCAATTCATATTCAATTACTGGATCAGGATATTTCGAAAAATGAAGTGGTTTCTTCCATTAAATGTTTAAAGAATGGTAAAGCACCTGGAATTGATGGAATACCAGGGGAATTCTTGAAAAATATGATATCATCCAATAAATTATTAGACGTTTTGAAAACTGCGTTCAACAAACTTTTTAATGGAGGAGATTATCCGGAAGCCTGGGCGACAGGTGTCATCCAACCGCTATACAAAGGGAAAGGTGGGGCACAGATACCAGAAAGTTATAGGGGAATTTGTCTCTTGTCAGTGTTCGGAAAAATATATTGTAAAGTACTTTACGAACGAATCAGACAATGGGCTAAAGAGAACAATAGGCTCTCAAAATATCAGGCAGGTTTTAGAGAAGGGTACTCCACGGTGGACAACCTATTTGTTCTGAGAACATTAATTGATGACAATCTGAAAATGAAGGGGGGTAAATTATTTTGTGCATTCATTGATTTTAAGATGGCATTTGATACTGTGGACCGAAGCGCACTTTGGGAAAAATTAAATCGGAAAGGATTGTCTCATAAAATGATACATGCTTTAATGTCAATTTATAAATATGTTAAATTTTGTATAAAAGTAGACCAAGGGCACATTACAGAGAGCAGTGAAGCCAATCGGGGAGTGAGACAAGGTTGCATTTTATCACCAATGCTATTTAATCTATTCGTTGATGATATTGTAGACGTAATGCTAGAAGGAGAAATTGAGGCTCCGGAGATAGGAAATGTTAGAATCCCAGTCCTGTTGTATGCAGATGATTTAATTATCTGTTCCAAGACAATCAAGGGATTGCAAAGAGGTCTTGACCTACTGGAAATATACTGTAGGAATTGGGGATTGACTGTAAATGTTAGTAAGACAAAAACAATGACCTTTAAAAATGGGACGGTTTATGGTAGAACAGAGGAATGGAAATACAGAGATCAAGTTCTTCAAAACGTGAAACATTTTGAATATCTTGGTACGACGTTGAAAATGAACGGAAAGTGGAAAAAACACATTGATATAGCATTATTTAAAGGGAGGGGACAACTTAACAGTGTACTCGGTATTCTGGGTCGAGTGCCTGATATTCCAGTCAGCACATTAGAAAAAATGTATGGAGCGATGGTCAGGCCAGTAATGCACTATAGTAGTGAGATTTGGGGTTTCCAAAGAACGGAAATACTAAATAAGGTATATACGCATTTTCTAAAGTATATTACAGGACTTAGTAAGGCCGTTTCTAACTGTGGAATTTTATATGAATTCGGGTCATTCCAGGACGACATTAACTGTAAAATTCGTGTACTCAAATACTGGTTGCGAGTAATCCAAGGTGAACAAACAATGCTTAGAGCAATTTGTTACGACCACCAAATTAAAAACATAGATGTTAAATTTTGGGCAGACGAGGTTAGGAGAGAACTCCAAAAGATTGGGATGGGCTGGATATGGGAAAAAGGGACTGAAAATCGCAAGAACGTGTGGAGAAAAATAAGGAGGAGGTACTTAGATGTAAACCAACAAGATACCTTCGCCGAATGTACAGGAAAACGCTCACTGTGTTTACAAAGAGACCTAAAACACGTCTGGGGAAAAGAATCGTATATACTCAACCTAGGATTTAAGGAGAGATCAGGGCTTGCTTGGTTTAGGCTAGGGGCATGGAAATTTCTAAAAAATTAGCGACGATCACGATATGCGAATATGTCCAATGTGCGGGAACTTTGAAGATGAGATACATATATTAGGAAAATGTAATGATTTAGAATATTGGAGACGTCAGTTATTACCGGAAAGATTTCTAAATTCAAATCGGGAAAGATTGGCATGCTACGAGTTATTGGTAAATCCAGAAAATTGGATAAACCTCGGTAAATTTCTGGACAAAACGCGAAAAATAAGGACAACACTCATTCATGAATAAATATATGTTATCAAAATGCAATACCATTAATTATTAACAATTATATATAAATTAATTAGTGTATAATGCTGTTGTGTTATTATTTAATTGTAATATTAATGTGTTTTCTTTATGTATTTGTAATGTTAATGTTTTTTTTAGTGTATAATGCTATTGTGTTATTACCTAATTGTAATATTATTGTGTTTTCTTTATGTAATTGTAATGTTAATGTTTTTAGTGTATAATGCTATTGTGTTATTATTTAATTGTAATATTATTATTGTGTTTTCTTTATGTAATTGTAATGTTATTGCTATTGTGTTATTACTTAATTGTAATATTATTGTGTTTTCTTTATGTAATTGTAATGTTAATGTTTTTAGTGTATAATGCTATTGTGTTATTATTTAATTGTAATATTTTTATTGTGTTTTCTTTATGTAATTGTAATGTTATTGCTGTTTTTGTTTATTTTTCTTTACACTAGTACCAATTATTACTTTATTGTAACGGACTGTCAACAGCACGTACGGCTTACTGCCCGTGCGACCCATATTTGTAAATAATATTGTAAATATCTTACTTTTTTGTCTAATAAAGTCCTACTACTACTAATAGATCAATTGTCTTGCAGCCTCTCGCGATATCAAGTTTTGTTTATATTAAGGAACGGGGGGGGTGATTACTATGAAAACAGAATGAAAGAAAATGTTATCCATAAGAATGAAAAACAGAATATTTGCAATTTTAGAGTTAAATTTGTTTTGATTTTCAATGAGTTTAGCTTTATATAGTGTGTCACGTGATTAATCAACACACATTTGAGGGACGGGAAAAGTAGCAGGTTAGTCACTTTATTGTGTGAGTTTCTCAATGCAAAGTACTAACTTCATTGTACAAGTGCGAAACTGACTTAGGCTTTCACGGCAGGAGTTATTATGATGATCTTGTAAAATATTTGAGGGTGCGGGACGCAGTTTCTGGCGAAACGTCGGGTAACTACAAGCCTCTAAGACCACGTCCAACAGCCCGGAAGTCTTTACAAGTTCATCTTAAAACAAACTGTTTAATCATGGGTTTATTTTCCTTCCTAATTTGGCACATATTTAAAAAAGGTAGGTACGTTGTATAATTGGGGAGGTTTGATGCAGTATTGAGAAAACATTTGAACCGAAAGTACCTTTTTGCGGTTCAGTTATTCATCTTTGTGCTCCTCCGGAACATTTATGAAGCCTGCCAATGTCCCTTGTTCCGTGTGGCTACCCCTTCCCTTTCACCCTTTCCTCCGCGCATCTTTATAGCGCACATCCCCTCTACCCGCGAACCTTTATATGCTTGGTAATCTCAATGAACCTTATCATTCGATCGGCCTAGCAAGTGGCGTTATGTTGTATAGAAGTGGATTCAGTATCCGAATCCAACCTAAGTGCACCATGCATCGGCGAAGTTAACATGGTGATTTATAAGATAAACAAGTGGATTGTGACCGAGGAATGGTCGGATTTGAGTTAGTCCAATCAAGCATGGAAAAAGGAATTCCAATGGAGTTTGGACATGTATGAGTGTGACAGTTTGTATGGTATGTTATTTATTCAGCTTTACTTTGTTATTATCTATGTCTGATCGATTGATCGAAGATCAATCTTTTGTTATTTATTTATTACTTTGTTTTTACAATCAACACTTGTTTTTTCATTAAAAACTTAACTTTTATGTTACGCCCCTTGTCGTTATTTAAGACTATCATTGTTCTCTATCCTGTAACGAAGTTATTTCATTCTAGGCAATTTATAATCAGTACTTACATTTATATGCACATTCAACTGGAAAAGAAAGATGAATTGTTAGCCGCCTTCTATGGGCCCGAGGCAGGCTGTTTTCTCATTAATAACTTCTTTAGATATCAGGAACACGTTACTAAGTACAGCATAGTCATAACCCAACGATCCCGGAAGGTAGCAGTAGCAGTGAAGGTGGTTCATTCTCTCTACGCGACACATTTTTAAAGTTGAAGTTGTGTAACAAATTCATAGGTAATTCAAAATGATAACTTCGGGTGATGCGTGTTTCCCCCCAGATATATCTAAAAAGTCATCAATGCCTTTACACATCATTTTTTCTAGAGAATAACAAATGACATATACCCCTTTATATGCAATCGCCTCAATTAAAAGACAATTATTTAGTGACTTTGTGGATTCTTGCTTGTGCCCTTCATTTATAGATGATAACTATGCACCTGATAGAGGATTGTCTATGTATACATTTTCACAGTATATATGGATAGATGAATTCAATCTGTAAAATATAAATATATTTTAAAATTCGATTTGTAAAAATATTTTGCATTTTCACATTTAGTGACGTTGCTTCGTTACGGTACAGTTATTACGTCAACATTATTGTTATCGCTTACCAAGAAAGGACATTTTTACCATCTTTTTTCCACGATAGTGCGTTCTGTCGTACTTACAGGACTGGCGACCATGATTGAAAGTTCAGTTTCCTAAATTTCGGGGTTGCCAACCAATAAGTAACTATACTGTAATATTACAAATTACATACCTAGGGCGGGAAGTAAACCCACTGCCCTTTTCGTATACTACGTACAATGTATATACAAAAATATATATCCAAAATGTAGTGTTATTTAATGCAGGGCACTTGAAATACAGATCATTCGCCCAAATAACAGACCTTATTAACATATTTATAATAACTCTACACAATAGAAACAATAACATAAAGACACTATAAAAATATAAATAGAATAATCGTAAGTAGATTAGGAGGTTTGCAGTGAGAAAATTTTCCCTCCTGCCTGCCAGTAGCGTTGATGGAGTGTAAAAGTTATTAGTGCAGAACAGTGGAGTAGGTGGGCAGAATCCATATTGGCACCAGTCCTACACAGCATACAGAGAGGATTGTTCAATATTCCCAGACGATGAAGGTGGGTAGCGAGACAGTCATATCCTGTTGCAATCCGAAATTCTGCGACAGCTTCTTTTCGTTGCCAATCTGGTACTTCAGAAACAATTTTATTTCTCCATTGGCTTTCTTTGGTCCTTTCTAACAATGCCAGATGGTATTCAGATTTTATCTTGGCGTGGATAGCAGTGGCAGATCTATGGTAAGGAATTTCTTTCATGGGTACTTGTAGAATTTGAGTGCCTCGTTTTGCAAGAAGATATGCAGCTTAATTTCCTGCGATCCCACAGTGTGATGGTATCCATTGTAGTGCAACTCGCTTTTGGAAGCAAATAAGGCTGTTGATGAATTTCCTGCAATCTACAACTTCTTTGCTATAAGCCGCTGTTAAATAGATAGTTTGCAATTGCACTAATTGCTGCTGGAGAATCTGATAGGATAACAACATTAGAGAAGGATTCTAGTCTACATGTGAGGTAGAAAAGTGCTGTTCGAATGGCTTCTGTCTCTCCATCAAAATGGACACAATCTTTGCCAAGTGAAATATATGTTGCGAACAGATCACTGTAGATTCCAGATCCTGTATGAGCATTTGAACTGATTTTGGATCCATCAATTTAGACATGTAACCAACTGTCTGCTGGGTATCGGGTTGAGATGGTTTCTAGCGCAATGGAGCGTATGATTTTAGGTAGTGTTTCTGACTTGTTAATAATTTGAGTTGAGTCGAGATCGAATTCAGTTTTAACAATTTCAAGTGGGGTTTCTATTGGGGGGTAATTGTCCAGATTTAGTTGAGATATCAAGCATGTTCTTTTTCTTTGTTTCATGTTGCATAATGCCTTCTTGTGCTTTTAGTCTTCTGGGGGTGTGTTGATCTTGAGGCCAGTAAGGTTCGTTAGGTAGCCGTATAAATTTTTCATGCACTTTCAGTGCATTTTCAGTGATTTTGACTTCTACTTCAATGTTGTTAGTAAATAGTAGCATTGCGTCTATGGGGGTAGTTCTAACAACACTAGTTATTAATCGTAGGGCTTGATTTTGAACTCTCTCCAATTTGTTGATATTTTGACGAGGAGCGGTAATTAACAAACCACAACAATATGTCATGACTGGTTTTACGTATATTTTGTACGTCTGATTCAGCACAGAAGTAGCGCAACCCCATTTGCAACCTGCCAGTCATTTTAATATGTTAAGGCGGCTTTGGGTTTTATCAGTCACATAAGTGATATGTTCGTTCCATGAGAGACGGGAATCAAATGTAACTCCCAAATATTGGAATGTACGGACATTTTCTAACTGAGCGTTGTTATAGAAAATGTTTGGTTTCAGTTGGTTGTGGCATAGCGAAAATGTCTGGCATGCACATTTGGATGTATTGACTGTCATTGAGTTTTCTTTACACCATATGTGCAGATCTTTTAGGATTGTATTCAAAGCGTGTTCAATCTGTTTTGAAGCATCCTTTTTGGGTGGAGAAGTCCAAATTACAAGATCATCGGCATACATAAGGGCATGAACATTAGACTGTTAATGATGAGAGATATCAAATCATTGACGTAGATATTGAAAGGAGACAACTGATGGTAGTACCTTGTGGAAGTCCTGTTTGAAGTTGCCTACATTTAGACACTGTGTCACCGTAACATACTTGAAAGTATCTCTGGCCGATGAAGTTTGTTATCCAATTTAGAATTTCCCCCATGATTCCATTGTTTGTCAATTTGAGGAGGAGATTCTCCTTCCAGACTGAGTCATATACACTCTTAAAGTCAATATACACAGCAGGGGTGATCAGATTTCTATCTATATTATCTTTGATATGCTGGCTGAAGATTGCTACTTGCTGTTTGTTAAGTGGTGTTTTCTGAAACCAGCTTGATTTGGATGGAGTATGCGATACGTTTCAAGGTACCAAGTGAGTCTGTTGTTTATCATTCTCTCCATTGTCTTAGAAGTGATATTTGTGAGAGATATAGGCCTGCAATTGGATATGTTTGAGGTAGGTTTGCCTTTCTTTAATATAGGGATAACTGTAGCCTTTTTCCACTGGGAAGGTACTGTGGAGGTCCAAATTTTGTTGAGGAGATATAACAATGTTTGCCTTGCATTATTTCCCATATGTTGGATAAACTCGGAAAAAATCATATCAGGACCAGTGACTTTTTTTTCGCGAAGTTGACTCATTGCTAAATTTAGTTCATAAATTGTGAAATCTGCATTAAATATATCATCAGTGGAAGTGTCACTGAATCATTTTCAATTGTTTCTTAATCTGTCGGTTTTGTATTTTCATTATGGAGTTTTCTTTTGTGACTTCGAGTAGTGAGTTCCAAAGGCATTAGAAATTTCATCATCAGAGACAAGATCTGTCTTCCCATATTGGATAGGTTGTTTTCTAGTTATTATATATTTGTTCTGTAGCTTGTTGAGGAAATTATATGTCTTGGCACCGTCCTTCCTGTAGTCTATTTTGGATATAAAATTACTGAAACAGGATCGTTTAGCTTCTATAATAGCTCTTTTGGTATTAGCTACAGAGCGCCTCCATTGTTGCACATCTATAGGGTCATTTGTTTCTTCCGCTTTCTTTCGAAGATCATCTCGTTGTTTAAAAGAGTTTAATTGACTATTCCAGAAGCATTTATACCGTGTTTGTTGTCCATGGGGAACATGCTTAATTGCATTTCTTAATATTATGCTATTGATTTGATTGAGTATTTTGTCAGGATGTTGTTCAAAGTTAAGGTTGCTAATATCTAAATCAGAGTCTAGAGCTGTTTCATACCTAGACCAATCAGCCTTTTTGAAATTCCATGATGACTTAACTTTGTGACCTATATTATTTCGAGATGGGATCTGTATGTTTGCTAAAACTATCCTTTTGCCACTTCCTGGATCTTCAATAACTGTACGACTCGTAACATTTCTGATGTCAGAAGAAACAAGTAGGAGGTCTGGGTTTGTTCCAGTTCCATTGTAGTGAGTGTAAGTAGGAGTATAAGTGCTGTTGTAAATGAGTTCCACATTACTGGTGTCAATGAAATCTTCAACAATTTGACCAGTGGTGTTTGTATATTTGTAGCCCCAAGTTTTTGACGGTGCATTGAAATCTCCAAAGATGATAGTTTTATTGCTCATGTTGATTATGTCCAATTTGGGTTTATTATTGGGAGGGTTGTAGGCAGCATAGTTCTTAAAGTGTGAACCTGCTTTCCAAGCGTTGAGGTGTATTAGTTCCAGTTTATCAGTTGAATCACCCATTTATTGTATTACATTAAATGTCGTAGTGAGTGTATTCTTGACACCAATGAGGATTCCACTTGCTACTTGTCTATTCTGATATCTAGGCAAGTCATTGAAAGTTTTATTAGCTTCCATGATAGCAAAGACTTCAATATTGTGTTCAATTAAAAGGTTATGAAGCTCCGTTTTATTACGCGGGGAAAGTCCACCACAATTCCATTGCAATAGTCGTAAATATTCATCCTTAAGAGGACGGTTAACTTTAGAACAGGTCGTCATTCTTTAAATTGCTAAATTTGGTAAACTACTTTGCCGCTGAGGGTGCACCACGTGGAGGTGAGTTTACTGTTTCACCCCGAAGTGTTAATATACATTATACGAAACAAATCACTGCATTTTAAATGAACTGAACTTTATTTGAAACAATATACAACAAATTGGTACTTGTACCCATTTTACTCTAATTGGTGTCACGGCCTGCTGTAGTCTCAACTAAATTATTTTCGGCATTTACCGTAATTACTTTTTTCAGGTTGCTACCGTCAGTCAGTTGTTTACATTGAATGCAAATATTTCCAACGAAGATGTTATTTTACTATAATTATCACATTTTTGTACATAGACGTACTGTACAAAGACGACCTGTCGGTACTTTGGAACATGTACGCAGTTTACAAGGTCACGGAGTTCTACGGCGAATGAGGAATCAGTTCAATATTCTTAATTAATAGTGGGTAAAATTAATCAGTATAAATTACTTAAATTTTCTTAAAATTATACAACAATATATACAAAATAAATTATGGTTATGCATGATTTGTTTTCACTCCAGTCCAATGCATTAAAAAAATGAATTTCACCAATTAAGGGGTTAACCTCTCCCTATTTACGCACTACTTTTCGGTCTCTTGTGTTACACAGATACAACCTGTCGGTTGAGCACGTTAATTTAAGAATGATAACTACAGTCAATTAACCACTGCACGTGGTTACAAGCGAAAAATCAGATTGTTTGAAACAGGGGACCTTGAGAATATAACCTCAAAGACTACTGCTTGAGGTGATTTTGAAGGATAAAACCACTAAACCTGCATCATTTGATTGAACAGGAATTTGAAAACACTTTTGTTAATAATGGGAAATTGTGTAAATCAGTATTAAAACGACGTCATAAATGCTTAAATAACAATGGAGGTCACTTTGAACAATTTCGGTAGTTGTTTTTCCTATAGATGTTGTAAGCTACAGACAATCATATATTTGCATTTTCGGTTAACTGACTTATGCTGCACCTTGTGTATTTGGAAAATTTTCGAGCAGGAGACATTGTAGAACAAGTGATGAATTGAATAAAAAAGTATAAAAAATATATCCAACGGGCCCGGGTCCGATCCCCGGTCGGGACAAGTTTCTTGAGTGAAGGTTTTTCGGGGTTTTTCCTCACCTATAAGACAAATGTGAAGGAACTTTAAGGCCCAAACGATCTGCGAACATTATACGGCCATCATAATCATCGTCATTCACATTCGCCTTAGATTATCAAGTTTAGGATTAAGGGCTCTCGTGACGCACCACTATTATCATCATCATCGCCCATCATATCACCAGCACAGTCGTAACCCTTCCTTCTGGGCGCCCCAACCTCATAAACGGGTTACAGTTACTCCAGTGCCAAAGGAAACACCGGAAATGTCAAAATGACAACCTGAGGTTTTGAATAAATAAAATGCACAAAAGCACAAACCTTAATTTGGTTTGTCCATTTATGCAGAATGTGTGATGAAATACTTTTATTGTTAAAAAACATTTCCAGTGAAACCTTTAACAACTAGACTCCAAGCCAGACCGAAAATTAGATGTTACAAGACTGAATAATCTTTATTTTTATATATAATTCTCTGTACGTGTGTTTGTCACTCAACTCCTCTTAAACAACTGGTCCGATTTTTATGAAAATTGTTGTGAGTGTTTGATGGGGTCCCTCGATGGTTCAGATTTACAATTGGACCCTCTAAAACCTTTAGGTGTAGAAGTTCACCTGAAGTAAAAATTTAAATGTCGCTCTAGCGGTCACAATTCTCGATGTCTCACAACGAAACACAGTATATCCTATTAAAATAAATCGAGGTAGATAATGTCAAAGATGAGCGAAATCCGACAATTAGAAGTGGATGTTTACCTGAAAGTCATTGTTTGGTTCGTCTCAGCGTACTTTTCTTATCATGTCACATTATATATATATATATATATTTGAAGTAGGAATTATATTCACTTTTATTTTAAATTTGCGCTTGTAATTTAGAATAACATAAAATCATATCTAAAAAAAATATACAAAACATTTGATATTTTGTACTTAAATTTCTTATATGTTAGCTTTCTAATTTGAACAGTACAAAACGTAATATATTTTCAAACATTTTATTCCATGATAAATATGATACTTATAATTGTATTTAGTATTTACCTGATAAAGGAAGAGCTGCGCTATCTTCATTCCAAAAAATTACTATTACAAACTACATTTAAACCTGTCTAACGTTTGTATTTTATTAAATTCAAATCAAAACTGACTTTTTAAATTTTCACACACAGTGGTGTTGCTCCGCAACGTAAGTTCTTATTACGTCTACATATTTGTTATTTTTTTGCTAAAAACCCATTTAACAGAATAGTGTTACGAAGTTAATATTTTTTTTATATCTTGCGAGGCGTATATATATATGTATGTATGTATGTATATATATATATATATATATATATATATACATATATGTGTGTGTGTTATAATTAAATTCTTAGCTTTTAGCAATGTATGCATAAAATGACATGATAAGAAAAATAAATGCTCGGACGGGAATTGAACCCGGACCTCTGGATTCATATCCCACTACATCGTGTAACAATTAGAATATATTATTATAAGATAAATGAATGTTTGTACTAGACTTGCACGGTGGCGTAATTGTTAGCGCACTGGGATATATATACATATATATATATATATATATGTGTGTATATATATGTATATATATATATATATATATATATATAAATGCTCCGACGGGACTTGAACCCGAACCTCTGGACTTATATCCCACTATATCCGGTAATAATGAGAATATTTTATAATAAGAGAAAATAATATTTGTACTAGTCCTGCTCGGTGGCGTAATCGGTATCGCACTGGGATATATATGTATATATATATATATATATACATTATAATTACTTTTTGACATTGAGCAATGCAAGCTTAAATTGACATGATCAGAAAAATAAGTGCTCGGACGGGACTTGAACTCGAATCTCAGCATTTATATCCCACTACAAGTAATAATAATCAGAATATGTTATTATAAGAGAAATAAATATTTGTACAAGACGTGCTTGGTGGCGTAATCGGTAGCGCAATGGGATATATATATATATATATATATATATATATATATATATATATATATATATAAAATTAAATTTTTAACATTCACCAATGCAAGTTTAAAATGACATGATTAGAAAAATAAATGTTCGGACGGGAATTGAAACCGGACTTCTATATTTGTATCCCACTGCAACTAGTAATACTTACTTACTTACTCACTGGCACTATTTAACCCGTAGGTTCATGGCCGCGCGGACATAAGCTCTCCATACATCCCTATCCTGAGATAATGCTTTCCAATCATTCCCTGTATAATCTACTTCCTTCAAATCATAGGTAATTTTATTCTCCCACCTCATCCTTGGTCTACCAACTGGGCGTTTACCCTCTGGCTTCCCTACAAGAAGCTTCCATTCAAAGTCTTTCATTCCCCATACGTGCCACATGTCCTGCCCATCGCTGTCTACGAGACTTAACTGTTCTTGTTATATCTGGCTTCCTATAAAAACCATGTAGTTCATTGTTAGTGGTCTTCTCCATTCACCTGTCTGTTCATCTCTTTTTGGTCCAAAAAATTCCTAAGAACCTTATTCTCAAATACTCGTAATCTCCTTTCCTCCCTTAAAGTAAGAGTCCATGTTTCACACCCATATAATATAACTGGAAAAATAATAGTTTTATATATTTTCAGTTTAACGTTTTTTTGAAAGGAGTTGGGACATCAAGAGTCTCTGCAATGCATAATAGCACGCTTTTCCAGAATTGAGCCTATGTTTAATTTCTTTGTGCATCTCATTCCTATTTGTGATTATTGTTCCTAGATATTTGAATTCGGCCACTTCCTCAAAATTTCCCTCATTTTTCACTAGCTGTCCATTTCCATTATATAGTGAATTTCTACGTGTAACCATATATTTAGTTTTATTGATATTTACTTCCAGTCCCAATTTCTTAGTGTTACTCAATAGTGTGTGCGTGTTGTCCTTTAGTATCTACTCGCTATCGGCCAATAATACTACATCATCAGCATAAACTAACAGCTTATTAATACCATTGAGTTGTAAGCCTTCCTCATTCTCTAAAGATTTAATGGCATGCTGTAGTACAAAATTAAATAGTAGAGGAGATAGTGAATCTCCTTGCTTCAACCCATTTCGGATTTCGAAAGTGTCCGAAAACTGTTTGCCTACACGCACCCTACTCTTTGTGCCACCTAGACACATTCGTATAAGTCTAACTAACTTTTTGGGAATTCCGAACTCCAACAGGATGCTATACAACTTCTCCCCTCTTAATTGGTATGCTTTTTTGAAGTCTACATATAGTTGATATACAGTACCATTATATTCCCATTTCTTTTCTAAAATCTGTCTTATACTAAAAATCTAGTAATAATGAAAATATATTGTTATAAGACAAATTAATGTTTGAATTGCCTTGCTCGGTGGCGTAATCGGTAGTGCACTGGGATGTATATATATATCATATTTTTGATATTGAGCAATGATAAAATGATAAGAAATATAAATGTTGGGACAGGAATTGAACCCGGACCTCTGGATTTACTTCCTGCTACATCTAGTAATAATTAGTATATTTTATTACTAGTGAATTTTATGTTTGTAGTACATTTTCTCGGTGGCGTAATAGGTAGTGCACTGCGATATACATATATATATATATATATATATATATGTATATTGTAATTAAATTTTGACATCGAGCAGTGCAAGTTTATAATGACATGATAAGAAAAATAAATGCTCGGACGGGACTTGAACCCGGACCTCTGAATTTATATCCCACTACATATAGTAATAATGAGAGTATATTACTATAAGATAAATAAAAGTTTGTAATAGACTTGTTCGGTGGCGTAATCCGTAGTGCATGTTATAATTAAATGTTTAACATTGAGCAATGCAAGCTTAATATGGTTTGATAAGAAAAATAAACGCCTGGACGGGATTCGAACCCGGATCTCAGAGTCTGTACCTCAGCGTGATATTCATTATACCACCAGACGAATCCAATTCAAACAGTTATTTTCTTTATATATGTATTATATTCTCCATTATTACTATATGTCGCG
Source organism: Diploptera punctata (assembly GCA_030220185.1). Taxonomy (NCBI): domain Eukaryota; kingdom Metazoa; phylum Arthropoda; class Insecta; order Blattodea; family Blaberidae; genus Diploptera; species Diploptera punctata. The sequence goes on along the minus strand of JASPKZ010007659.1, from coordinate 111,205 downwards.
AGAACTCGGTCTTCACTGCCTGGTGGTGTAATGGATAAAACGTTGAGGTACAGACTCTGAGATCCGGGTTCGAATCCCGTCCAGGCATTTATTTTCCTTATCATACCATATTAAGCTTGCATTGCTCAATGTTAAACATTTAATTATAATATATATATATACCAATACATATATGTTATAATATTTTTTTGACATTGATCAAGGCAAACTGAAAATAAGACAATAAGAAAAATACATGTTCGGACGTGACATGAACCCCGGCCTCTGCATTTATATCGCTCTACATCTACTAATAATGAGAATATATTATTATAACAGAAATTATTGTTTGTACTACACTTGCTCGAAAACGTAATCGGTAGTGCACTGGTATATATATATATATATATATATATATATATATGTGTGTGTGTGTGTGTCTGTGTGTGTGTATTATAACCACATTTTTGACATTGGATAATGCAATCTTAAATGACATAAGAAAAATAAATGCTCGGACGGGACTTGGACGCGGACCTCTGGAATTACATCCCACGACTTCTAGTAACAATGAGAATATATTATTATTAGAGAAATAAATGTTTGTACTACACTTGCTCGGTTGTGTAATCGGTAGCGCACTGGGATATATATATATATATATATATATATATATATGTGTGTGTGTGTGTGTGTGTAATAATTAAATTTTTGACATTGAGCAATGCAAGCTGAAAATGACATGAAAAGAAAAATAAAAGCTCGGACGGGACTTGAACCCGGACCACTTGATTTATATCCCACTACATCTAGTAATAATGAGATTATATTATTATAAGAGTTGAGAATAATTGTACTAGACTTGGTTGGTGGCGTAATCGGTAGCGCAATGCAATATATTTATTATCGTAATTACATTTTTGACAATGGTCAAAGGAAGCTTAAAATGACATGACTAGAAAAATAAATGCTCGGACGGGCTTGAACCCGGACCTCTGGATCCCACTACATCCAGTAACCATGAGAATATATTATTATAATATTAAAATATGTATGCAGTCAATATGCCCATTTCACCAATTAATGTTTTAAAATGGTCAACAAGTTTCTACAGCGAAGCTGTCATTCTCAAGACCAGATATTGACTGAAGACAAAATTGATAATAAATAAATAAACAAATTCAGTTAAAAACAAACTACGTCACATGACGCAATCATACATAAGTAAACAATAAAACATAATAAAACTAATCCTCTTTTGTTTCAATTAAAGAAAAGAGGGCGCTGTACGGAATAGGGCCCTTGTCTTTATTCATTATTTTATCCTTATTTTTATAAATTTCCAAACTTTCAAGGACGTCAAGGAAATTGAAATAAATGACCGAACGAATCAGCCTAAGATTACTTTTATTGATAGCATGACCGTAATCAGAAATATGCTGGGCAACTCCAGATTTTTCAATTCTGTTAAGTCTAAAATGGGCAATATGTTCATTAAATCTAGTTAAAATGGATCTTCTGGTTTGCCCAACATATTTCATATCACAGTCATTGCATCCAATTTCATAAATACCGGATTATTTTATATAATCGACTTTATCTTTAGGGTTTCCCAGTACACTATTTAATGTCAAAGTGGAAGTAAAAATTAATTTAGTATCTAATCCTTTGAATATCTTGTTCAAACCTCTAGTTAAAGAGGGAACGTACGGCATAATTGCAAAATTAGCTTTATTAATAGGAGAATGGAAGGCTGTAGAATCAGTAATAAGTTTTCTAAATTCAAATTTACGAATCAAATTATCAATAACATTTTCATTGAAACCATTACACTTAGCGATATCTTTAATGGTTTGTAATTCCTTATTATATCTATTTTACTTAACGGAAAAGTGGTAAGACGGTGGACTAAAAAATTGAAACTGGCCATTTTATGTTGATTACAATGGTAAGAATCTGCCGTGATATATCTGATTAATTTTTACTTCCACTTTGACATTAAATAGTGTACTGGGAAACCCTAGAGATAAAGTCGATTGTATAAAAAAATCCGGTATTTATGAAATTGGATGCAATGACTGTGATATTAAAAATGTTGGGCAAACCAGAAGGTCCATTTTAACTAGATTTAATGAACATATTGCCCATTTTAGACTTAACAGAATTGAAAAATCTGGAGTTGCCCAGCATATTTCTGATTACGGTCATGCTATCAATAAAAGTAACCTTAGGCTGATTCGTTCGGTCATTGATTTCAAATTCCTTGACGTCCTTGAAAGTTTGGAAATTTATAAAAATAAGGATAAAATAATGAATAAAGACAAGGGCCCTATTCCGTACAGCGCCCTCTTTTCTTTAATTGAAACAAAAGAGGATTAGTTTTATTATGTTTTATTGTTTACTTATGTATGATTGCGTCATGTGACGTAGTTTGTTTTTAACTGAATTTGTTTATTTATTTATTATCAATTTTGTCTTCAGTCAATATCTGGTCTTGAGAATGACAGCTTGGCTGTAGAAACTTCTTGACCATTTTAAAACATTAATTGGTGAAATGGGCATATTGACTGCATATATATTTTAATATTTTATCACCAAGAAGATCACTTGTGTATTAAATATTATAATATTAATGAATGTTTGTACTAGACTTGCTCGGTGGCGTAAACATAGAGCACTGGGATAAATCCACAGGTTCGGTTTCAAGTCCCGTCCGAGCATTTATTAATTTTTCTTATCATGTCACATATATGTATATATAAAGTTGAAGGAGGAATTATATTCATTTTTATGTTAAAATTGCGCTTGTAATTTAGAATAACATAAAATCATATTTAAATTATATACATGGACAGAAACATTAGAAATTTATATTTAAATTTCTTATATGTTAGCTTTCAGGTGTGAACAGTACAAAACGTAATATATTGTCTAACATTTTAATCCATGATAAATATGATATTTCTAATTGTAATTAGTATTTACCTGATAAAGGGAGAGCTGCGCTGTCTTCATTCCAAAACATTACTGTTACAAACTAGATTTAAACCTGTCTAACATTTGTATTTTATTGAATTAAAATCAAAATTGACTTTTTCAATTTTCACACACAGTGGCGTTACTCTGCAATGTAAGTTGTTGAACGCCAACATATTTGTCTTTTTTTCTAAAAAACCCATTTCGTCGAATAGTGTTACTAAGATAATATTTTTTTGTAAATCTTGCGAGGCAAAAATATTATATATATATATGTCATAATTAAATTTTTGGCTTTTAGCAATGCATGCAGAAAATGACATGACAAGGAAAATAGATGCTCTGACGGGACTTGAACCCGGACTTCTAGAGTCATATCCCACTACATCTAGTAATAATTAGAATATGTCATTATAAGTGAAATGAATGTTTGTACTAGACTTGGTCTGTGGCGTAAAATCGATAGCACACTGGGATATATATATTATTATTATCATTATTATCATTATTATTATTATTATTATTATTATTATCATAAAACTTTTGACAAATGCCGATGCAAGCTCAAAATGACATGATATTAAATATAAATGCTTGAACGGGACTTGAACCCGGTCCTCTGGATTTATATCCCACTACATTTTGTAATAATTAGAATATATTATTATAAGAAAAATGCATGTTTGTAATAGCCTTGCTCGGTGGCGTAATCGGTAGCGCACTGGGATATATATATATATATATATATATATATATATATATATACACATATATTATAATTACATTTTTGACATTGATCAATGCAAGCTTAAATTGACATAAGAAAAATAAATGCACGGATGTACCTAATCCTGGAACTCTGGATTGATATCCCAGTACATCTTGTAATAATTAGAATATATTATTATAAGAAAAATGCATGTTTGTAATAGCCTTGCTCGGTGGCGTAATCGGTAGCGCACTGGGATATATATATATATATATATATATATATATATATTATAATTACATTTTTGACATTGATCAATGCAAGCTTAAATTGACATAAGAAAAATAAATGCACGGATGTACCTAATCCTGGAACTCTGGATTGATATCCCAGTACATCTTGTAATAATTAGAATATATTATTATAAGAAAAATGCATGTTTGTAATAGCCTTGCTCGGTGGCGTAATCGGTAGCGCACTGGGATATATATATATATATATATATATATATATACACACATATATTATAATTACATTTTTGACATTGATCAATGCAAGCTTAAATTGACATAAGAAAAATAAATGCACGGATGTACCTAATCCTGGAACTCTGGATTGATATCCCAGTACATCTTGTAATAATTAGAATATATTATTATAAGAAAAATGCATGTTTGTAATAGCCTTGCTCGGTGGCGTAATCGGTAGCGCACTGGGATATATATATATATATATATATACATATATTATAATTACATTTTTGACATTGATCAATGCAAGCTTAAATTGACATAAGAAAAATAAATGCACGGATGTACCTAATCCTGGAACTCTGGATTGATATCCCAGTACATCTTGTAATAATTAGAATATATTATTATAAGAAAAATGCATGTTTGTAATAGCCTTGCTCGGTTCGCGTAATCGGTAGCGCACTGGGATATATATATATATATATATATATATATACACATATATTATAATTACATTTTTGACATTGATCAATGTAAGCTTAAATTGACATAAGAAAAATAAATGCACGGATGTACCTAATCCTGGAACTCTGGATTGATATCCCAGTACGTCTAGTAATAAGTAGAATATATTATTATAAGACAAATTAATGTTTGTACAATACTTGCTCGGTGGCGTAATCTGTAGAGCACTGCGATATATTCAGGGAGTAACATAAAAGATGGCGCAAACGTATATGGTTGAACATACACGATAATAGAATCAACAATGTCCCAGTATACATGGGTCCACAAACGAGCCGTTTGCGAGATAATTACGAATGTATGGTTACAAGCCGCCACTGACGTCATTGTTTGTAACATCGTACTAGGTGATTATCTCATTGGGCCACACATTCTTCCACGAAAACTTAATGGACGGAGGTACCTTAGGTTTCTGCGGCGTCATCTTCCAGGATTGCTTGAGGATGTTTCCCTTCAGCAACATCGGAGTTTGTGGTACATGCATGGCTGGAGCTCCGGCACACTTTGCTGCTGCTATGAGATGGCATCTAACGCGCAGATACGGCCAAAGATGAATAGGTCGAGGCGGATCTGTACCTTGGCCTCCAAGATCACCTGATCTAAATCCTTTGGATTTTTATGTCTGGGGTCACCTCAAAAGCGAAGTGTACAGCACATCCGTAAACACGATTGAAGAACTGGAGCAGAGAGTTGTACATGCTTGTCAAACATTCAGACATGATCCAGGGGTTTTCGAAAGAATTCGACATTCATTGCAGAGACGAGCTTTATTGCATCCAGATGCAAGGAAGACACTGTAACATCTCCTTTAACAGGTAACCCATAAGTGAAGTGAACTGTGAAATGTGAACTAAATGAGATGAAAAATTAATAGTAAAAGTAAAAGTAAAGTAAAGTGATGTGATCCCACAACAGGCCCGGAGGCCCTTGGGGTAGTAGGAGGTTAAGGCTCCCACTTTTTCTAGACAATCGGCACTTTATGTCAGCCGGGTTGTCAGACCTGCGTGACGGCCGCCCTTACCTCCACAACAAGCGTCTGGTACTCATTTCCGTTAGAGGCTGAGTCGACCCCAGGGCCATAGTGCCGCCAGAGGGTTTGGGTCAGTTTAAAAATCCTGACCCCAACGGGACTTGAACTCTCGACCCTCCGGCTTGTAGATCAGTGCCTTAACCACTACGCTACGGCGTGCCCCAGAAAAAAAAATAGTAAAGTCTAAATTAAAATAAATTTCTACTAACTAGGACGATGTTTACAATGAAGTCAGTGGCGGCTTGTAACCATACATTCGTAATTACCTCGTAAACGGCTAGTTTGCGGACCCATGTTTACTGGGATATTGTTGCTTCTATTATCGTGTACTTTCAACCATATAAGTGCGCCATCCTTTATGATACACCCTGTATATATATATATATATATATATATATATATAAAATTAAATTTTAAAATTGAGCAATGCAAGCTTAAAATTACATGATAAAAAAATAAATGCTCGTACGGGACTTGAACCCGGACCTCTATATTTATATCCATTTCACCTAGTAATAATGAAAATATATTCTTATATGACAAATGAATGTTTGTACTAGACGTGCTCGGTGTCGTACTCGGTAGAGCACTGGGATATATATATATATATGGCCCGGCGAACTTCGTAATGCCTTTAACTATTTTTACGTTAATTTTTCCGTATGGTTTTGTTGATTGAGATGAATTTATGTTGTCTGCATTCTCAGTATCATCCATAAGTGTATCACTAGGATTATATAAATTTATTGATGGAATATTTTGAGGAGGCTTGTTGATTTCATTGTACTTTCGTTTTTTTCTACGAACTTGTTGCTAGTTTGGATTCCCATCATCAGCAAGAAGTCTCTGGATAGTAATATCGTCTTGTGATATATTATAGTCATCTTGTTTTTCATTTAATTATTGAGGCATGGATATTGTTTCTGTAATATTAGGCATATTATTATAACTAACAGACTTACTTACAGTTCTGTTATTCCGTTCCTTAGCACTTTCATATGTTTTTAAATTGACATTCTTCTTAAACGTAAGATTTATGTCACATAGGGCTATAGCAATTTGCGGTAATTCACTTGATATCTTATCATTCATGATCTCTAGAACTGATTCGCCATATTGTTTAATGTCGCTTCTCGGTCCAGTTAAATGTAAATTAAGTTTCTGTCTTTCAGCCAGATTACGTAAAAGTAATACTTACACACGAAATTAATATTATTATCAATATATTGAAAAAAAATATACATTGAACATACTTAAATTATGAAATAATCAATATTTGTAATTCAATTCAAATTAGCAGTTGCAACAAAAAGCACTGCCACCTGGATCTCTCTTTGTTAAGTAATAAACTAATTACCTTACACTGTCTTCTGTTAGAATCGTATGGAACTCACAGACAATTATAACTCTTTGTTAAATAAGAAATAATAATTTGCATTAAAAATAATGCGATTATAAATTTAGTTATAAACAACTGTAGGTCCCAAGTTTGATCAAACAGCACACAATGTGCAAAATTTTATTAAAATCGGTTTAGTAGTTTAGGATTCCATCGCGGACCAACAACGTGACACGAAATTTTTATATATTAAGATATTATAATTAAATTATTGACATTGAACAATGCAGGCATAAGAAGAAATGATAAGAAAAAAATTAATGTTAGGACGGGACTAGAACCCGGATCTCTGGATTTACATCCCACTACTTCTCGTAATAATGAGAATACTTTATTATTGAGTATTTCCATATGTGACTGACTGACATTAACAATTAAGTTTTGCAGAAAAATGGTTGCATAAATATTACAATTGATTGAAATTAGGGGTGTTATCCACGTGATATGACAGAGGAATAGTGTGTGGTTAAGACTGTATTTAATATACAACTTTTGAAGAAAATCAGTACTATTTATTATCTATCAAAGTATGTGTGACTGACTGACATAAATGTCAACTCATCATGCAGCTTAACATGTTCATCTGCATCATTCTCTGAAGTGTGATTCCTAATTCAATTTTCCAAAATACCGTTTGGAGGACACATTTCAAGTTACATTCTCAATAAAAAACGAAACAAAAATCCCAATTAAGACCAGAGTTATAACCTAATATATGATGTGTGACTGACTGACTACATTCTGTGACTGACTGACATATCTGAATTTTATTAAGTCTTTAATATTCTGGAGCTGCAATATTATACAAATATTACAAAATAATATAAAATTATAATAGATAAGTCCACCGCTGTGGTCTCGAGGTAGCGTGCTGCCTTGTCATGCAGCGGGCCCGGGTTCGATCCCCGGTCGGGACAGTTTTTCTGGGTAAAGGTTTTTATCGGGGTTTTTCCTCGCCTGTATGACAACTGTCAAGAAAACTTTAAGGCTCAAGCGGTCCCCGAAACCATATGGCCATCATCATCCTTATCAACATTATCATCCTTCACCGGTGTGGAAAGCAACGGGAAGCTACCACATCTACAGTTCCCTAGAAAAGCTGCAAGCACAGCATGAAAATGCTATGATTGCAGTGAAAGACCTGCCCTCGGGCAGAATTACTATGGATGGATAATATATAAAAAGCGATAATATGGAGATGAATAAAGAACTTCACTCCTTTTATAATGTATAGGAAATGTACAATTTGGTATGCAGTAAAAATATTAAATAAATAGCGTAATTTATTTAACTTGGTTACCATTTACCATTTTAAATTTCACAAAATAAACAAATATTAACTTCTTAAAAACTATAGTTAAATATGCCTAATATGAGTAAAATTTTATTACATCAATATTTAACTGATTAAAATTTATCTGATGCTGTTAACAGATTGAACCGTTAAAATAAATAAAAATACCGATATGGAATTTGCATTGTTCGTTCCAGAACACTGAAATTAACTTTCACGCGTCTCAACTATAAAGGCAAAAAAAAAAAAATTAACGAAAAAGTACAGTATACAAATTATTGAAATTTTTATTTAAATATGGAAAATTCTGTTATAATTCTTTGAAAGCAACTGATTACAAATTATATTGCTGACATTAGTTCTATTTTTAAACTAAACAATCCAAAGAAATCTCTTACAATGCGCGAAATCTTACTTTATGATTGACTGTTCCAGCAGGTGCACCATAGTACACAGCGTTGTCATACGTATTTTCACTCTGTTGGATTCCAATAACTCTACACCCAATAATAATTTTACTTTACACTATAGGTTATACATACTTAATCACATATACTCCACGCCAATTGTATTTTTATACAAGAAACTTCATACGATTGAAAACTGTTTTTGCAATCAACAAGCATGACTCTGTTTCACAAAGTGAATGCTAGATCAATGTCGCAACACCGCACTGTGGATCCTCGATAATACGACACACATGTCATGTCAAAGGTCAAACTAATGCTAGAACCTTCAAGTTCAAGGACTCCCACACCCACATTTTCTAACACATAAGAACAGCGCACTTGTTTTAATTTCACTCACTTAATAACATATATATTGAAGAATCGCATAATGAGGAATTATTTAAATGCCATTAATAAATATATAACTTTCTTTCACAGACGAAACTTGTGAATTTTTCGCACTGACTGTTCATTTGAAATTTGTGCATATTCTATAACATACTGCTTCAACACTTTCACATGGTGAACTCTATGAGTTGCCGGTATAGCTGCAAGATGTTAAAATCGCTTTTCTAATAATCTCTTCCTTCTATCTCATTTTGTGTCACCTCATGAACTATTATTGGTTTAGTTTTACTGCTTATGATTTTACAGAATTCTGCAGCACTTTGAATCTTCTTTCCTGACTTTGAAGATATCCATGCCATCCTTTTTACCTGGCCTCCAACCGTATCTACAGCTCCCTTACCATGACACGATTCAAAGAAGTTCCATTCTATGTTAAAACCAAATATGCAAGTAAGCAGCGCCAAATTGCTCAATGTATACTTCTGTTTAAAGTGACTTGCTGCTCCATCTGAGAATATTTTTATTGCCTCTAGGTTTGGAAGAAGTTCTAATAATTCGCTAAACACTCTTCGTAAGCAAACATCTACAGCATACTTGTCATGTGTCATATAATCTGAAACGAGAGCAAAGGATTTCTTTTGAACTTCTCTCTCACCTTCTTGTCTAAACCAGGCAACTGTAGTGAATATTGAAATTTGTTTATTGTTCCAATGAACTGCCTGTATCTCGTTTTGCTCTCTACAGGTATAATTTCCAGTGAAATCAATCTGTATAACTGCTTCATTTACTCCAGCGTTTTTCCGAGCATATTTAAATGCTTCTGCTTGTTGCTTTTTAACATAAACATGGTTTAGGAAATCTGGTAGACAGTCGCTCAGTTGTTCCATGCAATCAATTACTGACCCTTCTTTCGTATCAATTTGAGCTATTCCGTTACACATGTCCACTGACTCCACTCGCATCGTGAATTACCACATTCATCTGTAATTTCTATCTTAGTCAGAAAAGGGCATTTTATGCATCTTGATAGCATGCATTCAGCTGCGTTCTGTTAACGAACCACCTGAGATATGAATTTCCGAAAATCAGTCGCTATATGTACATATTTCTTACTCAATGCTTTTAACAGAAACTTCACATTTTCGTGTATAATGAACGTGCAAACATTATGTGGAATATCATACTGGCGATATACGTGTGCGGGGCGTAGTTCGGCGAACTTGGAGAAACTAATGTGGATGTCTTCATTGTTTTCAATAAACAGTGCATGTGCTTCTTTCAGCGTTACAATTAAATTCTTAATCGGGACATCTTCTATTTCACCATTCATAACGATCTTCTTAAAATAATTTCTTCCCGGAACCTGATATGAGATAGAATCATCCTCATAAAAATTACGTACCGCTGCCCTAACATGGTCTGATAGCTGCTTTTTGGATACACATTTTGCTCGTTTACTTATCTTTAATCCTTCCATTTCTGTCAACTTACACACAAGTTCTTACCTTTTCTTGGTGAATTCGGTAATGCTTCATCAACACGTTTTCTGCACTTTCCATAATGCAGCCGACTTGTGAATGCCGTACCAGGTGTCTCAGCTTCAGAAGTATGTTCTCCGATTATTTTTAACTTTTCCCTTCTCGTTGAGCTGCTTTGTATATTCTATTTATTATCTTAAGTGTTTCTCTTCCTGCTTTAGTATTTTTTTATTCTAGACCTTTGTTTCCTTTTCGTTTCCTATACTTGTTCTTGCCAATTTTTATATCGCCTTTGTTCCTTCAAACGGAGTTTGTATTCACACTGCCTTTGTGCAGGGGATTTACCCATATTAGGAGTTCACGTGTACCCTCAGCGGAGTGTAGCAAGCAACTGAGTGCACCGAGCGCAGTAGCAATAAATACTTAAAGAAACCAGTCACGGGATTCTGCGGGAAACGTAATTACTTTACAAGACAATGTCGTTAATCCTTTTTTGTTAGTTATGTACCGATAACATAGAATCCCAGAGGAAATTTGAATCCATCAATTATCGTATTGTGTACAATAACTTTGTATGTTTTATGTGAGTGAATGTAGCTTACCCTTAATAATTCTAGGGTGCTTTTTAATTATCTAGAATATTATAATACAATTATTAGTATTACATTTATGATCAGGAAGGACCGAAATATGGTATAACAAGAGTCAGTGAAACAAAACAAATTTATACAGTGAAATCGTAAAATAAAATTTCGTTTAATTTTGCATGTGTTTTCAGGTTTCGGAATATATCATGTTCTACTATTAATTTAGATCAAAATAATCCGCATTTCAAACATTAACTTCTATAATCGGAAAATTACATTTGCAAAAAAAATTACTCCTGTGCCAATTTCAAAATTTTCACATCGATATGACATTTTCATGTAATTACTCTACATTTAAATCCTTCCTCTGACTGCCTTTTAGCTCAAATTGTCACAGAAGAAGGGCCAGTAATTATTTTATGAAACAGCTGAGCCGAACAGTCTACCAGATCTCCTATACCATGTTTATGTTAATACACAGAGGAGTTCAGCAAGCAACTGACTGCGTTATGCATATTGGCAATATAAGTGAGGGGACAAAAAGTCAGTCAGTCACGGCACTCCAGCGGGAAAAATAATGACTTTACAAGAAACTGTCATCTATACTTTTTTGTTAGTTGTGAGCCGATAACATAGAATCCAAGAGGAAATTTTAATCCATCAATTATTATGTTGTGTACAGTAACTTTTATCCGTTTTCTGTGACTGACTGACCATAACTTACAGTTAACAACTATAGGACACATTTAAGGTATATAGAATATTAGAATCCAATTAATATTGCTTAATTTACGACCAAGGAGGACCAAAGTATGGTGTAACAAAGGATTTTGTGAAATAAAACGAATTTATACGACCAAATAATTAACAAGAAATTGGTAAAATCTTGCGTATTTTTTCAGGTTTGGAATATGACAAGTTCTACCGCTATTATTAGATTAAAATAATGCACATTTGAAACATTTTCTTATAGAATTATAAAATTTTATATTTACTGATATATATTACATCAACAGAATTATTCCTGCGTCAGTTTCAAAATTTTCACCTCGGTATGACATTTTCATGGAATCGCTCTACATGCTCTCATGTGTTCCTATATCCGAGAGATAAAAGGTCTTCCAGTTTGTCCTATATAGACATTGTCACATGTGCCACACTTCAATTTATATACACCTGATAATTTTTCCTTTTTTATTTTGGTTTTATTGTTTTTTTATTATATTTTGCAAAGTTTTATTAGTTTTAAATGCCACATTAATGTTCAACGTTTTCCAAACACTTTAAAAAGTTGAACATTAACGTGCCATTTAAAACTAAAAAAACTTTTATAAGTTTCATGATGTGCTCTGTTGAGATATTATTCAAAATTATTATAAAATTATGGAACATTCACCTGAAAGGTCCACCTCCTCAACTGAATTAATTAACTGTAGCGCTTTCGGGACTTGTACCATCATCGGCAGGATTCAAAACAGTTTTGAATCCTGCTGATGATGGGACAAGTCCCGAAAGCGTGCAGTTATATATGTTGAGGAGACGGAACTTCAGGTGAATATTCCATAATTTTATATTAATTTTTAATAAAACTTTGCAAAATATAATAAAAACAATAAAACCAAAACAAATAATTTTTAGAAAATAAATATGAAATTATTGTATTGTCACGGGTCATTTACAAGTATACAAAGTTTCAATTCGATCCAATGTTTCTAAGTGGGTGAAAATCACGTTGAAAGATTCTGTTACATTGATACAAAAACACTTTTTTTGATTTTCTGATGATTATGGCCAGGATTTTACAAAACAAATATGATTGTCACGGGTCCTCTACAAGTATACAAAGTTTCAAGTCAATCCAATGTTTCTAAGTGGGTGAAAATCGCGTTGAAAGATTCCGTTACATTGATACAAAAACACTTTTTTTGATTTTCTGATGATTATGGCCAGGATTTTACAAAACAAATATGATTGTCACGGGTCCTCTACAAGCATACAAAGTTTCAAGTCAATCCAATGTTTCTAAGTGGGTGAAAATCGCGTTGAAAGATTCCGTTACATTGATACAAAAACACTTTTTTTTATTTTCTGATGATTATGGCTAGGATTTTAGAAAATAAATATGAAAATATTGTATTGTCATGGGTCCTCTACAAGTATACAAAGTTTCAAGTCGATCCGATGATTTTAAGTGGGTGAAAATCGCATTGAAAGATTCCGTTACATAGATAGATAGATAGATACAGGTCAAGCTAATATAAAGCGTGTAAAAAGGAAATAATTATCAGATGTACATAAATTGAAGTGTGGCACATGTGACAATGTCTACATAGGACAAACTGGTATACCTTTTATCTCTCGGATAAAGGAACACATGAGAGCATATAACAGAAATTTAGAATATTGAAAATATGCTAACCACCTATTCCAATTTAATCACTGTTTCGATCCAAATTTTGAAATTTTACACGTTTGTGATAAGGGTAAGGGGCTAGATCTTTTGGAGGCTGTAGAAATAAATAAATTTAAAAGTAGTAACAAACTGTTAAATTCTCAACTTGATTTCAATGAATCCCCTTTGTTAAATATAAAAATTTAAATAAATATTGTTGTATTGTTGCTTAGATCAGTTGGAACACAACTCATAATTTGTTAAAATGTCTGAAGAAGGTACAGTGTACCGAAACAGCTGTCACTGAATTGTATAATGAATATGAAAATCAAATAAAACTATGTTTTATTTTTATTTCATTTTTTAATGTCTGTACTCTTAATATTTTCACCTCCCTTAAAATTAGAGTCCAGATTTCGCATCGATACAATATATCTAGGATAGTAACACACACGCACACACACACACACACATATATATATATATATATATATATATAGTTTATAATTTCTTTTTGAGTTGAGACGACGAAATTCTCTGTAATACATAATATCAAACATTTCCAAAATTGAGCCTATGTTTAATTATTTATGCATCTCATTCCTTTTTTACAATTATTGTTCCTAAAAGTATTTGAACACAGTCACTTTATCAAAATTTTCTTCATTAGTCATTCTTATTAAATTACATTTCCGTTAGACAAATTCATCAATTATGATAACCTAACTACTCCTACAACTTACGAAGTGTGTTGCAATTCAGCCAATTCCGGAGGTGAAACCAGGAATGTCAAAGACGACCAGGTGGCACTGATAATGTATTGCAATGTGTGACTAATAATAGTAATAATAGTAATAATAATAATAACAATCTTATTATTATTATCTAAACTATATGCCAACATAATTAAAAATAAATTATCAGTAAGTAGTGAAACATTTTTGGAAGAAGAACAATGTGGATTTAGAAAAGGGAGGAGCACTATAGATGCAATATTTATCCTACAACAAATTATGGAAAAAGGAGGGAATTTAATCTCCCACTGTGCATACTATTTATAGACTATGAAAAGGCATATGATAATGTAAACCGAGATAAACTTTGGCAGATACTGCATGAAGAACATATACACTCACATGTAATACGAGCCATACAAAGCTTATCTCAAAATTCTAAAATCATAATTAAATTACCAGATGGAGAAATAACAGAACACATAAACACAAGCAAAGGTGTTCGACAAGGATGTGGACTATCTCCACTCTTATTTAATATATATATTAACAGAATAGGAAGCAAGGAGATGCACTATCTCCTCTACTATTTAATTTTGTACTAGAGCATGCCATTAAATCTTTAGAGAATGAGGAAGGCTTACAACTCAATGGTATTAATAAGCTGTTAGTTTATGCTGATGATGTAGTACTACTGGCCGATAACGAGGAGACACTAAAGGCCAACACGCACACACTGTTGAGTAACACTAAGAAATTAGGACTGGAAATAAATATCAGTAAAACTAAATATATGGTCACACGTAGAAATTCAGTATATAATGGAAATGGACAGCTAATGACAAATGAGGGAAATTTTGAGGAAGTGGCTGAATTCAAATACCTAGGAACAATAATCACAAATAGGAATGAGATGCAAAAATAAATTAAACATAGGCTCAATTCTGGAAATGCATGCTATTATGCATTGCAGACACATTTGATGTCCCAACTCCTTTCAAAAAACGTTAAGCTGAAAATATATAAAACTATTATTCTACCAGTTATATTATATGGATGCGAAACCTGGACTCTTACTTTAAGGGAGGAAAGGAGAGTACGAGTATTTGAGAATAAAGTTCTTAGGACAATTTTTGGACCAAAGAGAGATGAACAGACAGGTGAATGGAGAAGGCTACATAACAATGAACTACATGGTCTTTATAGGAAGCCAGATATAATAAGAACAGTTAAGTCTCGTAGACTGCGATGGGCAGGACACGTTGCGCGTATGGGGAATGAAAGACGTTCATGGAAGCTTCTTTTAGGAAAGCCAGAGGGAAAACGCCCAGTTGGTAGACCAAGAATGAGGTGGGAGAACAACATTAACTATGATTTGAGGGAAGTAGATTATACAGGGAATGATTGGAAGGCATTGGCTCAGGATAGGATGTATGGAGAGCTTATGTCCGCGCGGCCATGAACCTTCGGGTTCGATAGTGCCAGTGAGTTAGTTAGAGTTAGTTAGTTAGTGCAAGAATGGAAACAAACAGTAAATAGTGGAATTTCAATAACTAGGAATAAAATAATTCAAACAATATTATATGCTGATGATCAAATAATATAATTTTCCGAAGATAGCTTACAAATAGCAGTGTATCAATTATTCAAAATTGCCAGCAAATATAATATGAAAATTTCCACTTCAAAATCCAAAATAATGGCAATGTGTGGAAAAAACATACAGCGGGTGAAAATTGAGATTGATGGAAAAATTATAGAACAAGTGTCAGATTTCTCTTACTTAGGAAGTGTATTTGCAGAGTATAAGAGTGACATTGATTCAAAATTACAAAAATATAATAAAATGAATGGGGTAATACGAAGACATTTTGGTAAACAGATGAGGACATAGACAAAACTAAGATTACATAACATCACATCAAAAGCTGCTCTAAAATACGGAAATGAAATTTGGATTTTAAATAAAAGAAACTCTCATAAACTTCAAGCAAGCCAAATGCGCTTCTTGCGATCATTGTTAGGAGTTAATAGAGTGGATCACCAAAGGAACACTATTATCAGAGGAAAACTTGGAGTAACAAGTTTAAATGAAGATATACAAAGATACCAACAAGAATGGAAAAATCATCCGAGGAGAATGGCAAGAAATAGACTTCCAAAATTAGCATTCCAATATACCCCAATTGGACATAGGGACCAAGGAAGACCAAAACATCGGTGGAAAGATCAAGACCATCTTCGCTAGGTTTACCGTACAGGCCACATGGCCTAAAACGAATTTGTTCATGACGATGATGATGATATTAATAATAATAATAATAATAATAATAATAATAATAATAGCTTAATAATTACTGGCACTATCGAGCACGTGGATAGAAACGAAATGATGACGTTAATGGAAGGTATTTTAATTATTTAAGCCGTGCGGTTACAAAGAATCCAAGTAAAAGCTTGATATTGTGCGATCCCTTGAAAATGTTATACCGAGGTGAACTTTAAGAAATTGTCGCAGGAATAGTTTTGTCGTCGGAATATAACACATCTTTATAGATAAAACGTTCTGATTCTACAAGATAATATTTCAAATATTTACTATTTTAATCTAAAATCAGTGGTAGAACTCGTCATTTTCCAAACCTGAAGAAACATGCAAATTTTGTTTGTTTAACTATTTGATCGTATTAATTTGTTTTAATTAACAAACTCTGTTGATAAACCATATTTTTGTCCTTTCTAGTCGTTACTGTGATAATATTAATAAATAAAGAACTTGACACCTTTTATCATGTATAGGAAATGTACAATTTGATATGCTGTAAAAATATTAAATAAATATCGTAATTTATTTAACTTGGTTACCAAGTATCATTTTAAATTTCACAAAATAAAGAAAATATTAACTTTTTAACAAGAAAGAGCCTTCTCTATAGTTAAATATGCCTAATATCAGTATAATTTTATTACAACCATATTAACTGATTAAAATTTATCTGGAGCTGTTAATAGATTGAACCATTAAAATAAATCAAAATGCAGATATGGAATTAACTTTCACGCGTCTCAACTATAAAGACAAAAAAAAATTAACGAAAAAGTACAGTGTACAAATTATTAATTTTTTTATTTAAATGTGGAAAATTATGTTATAATTCTTTTAAAGCAACTGATTACAAATTATATTGCTGACACGAGTTATATTTTTAAACTAAACAATGGAAAGAAATCTCTTACAATGCGCGAAATCTTACTTTATGACTGATTGTTTGCACGTGGCGCACATAGTACAGCGTTGTAATACGTATTTTCACTCTGTTGGTTTCCAATAACGCTACACCCAATAATAATTTTATTTTACACTACAGATTATACATACTTAATCACGTATACCCCACGCCAATTGTATTTTTTTATTCAAGAAACTTCATATTATTTAAAACTGTTTTTGCAATTAACAAGTGAATGCTAGTACAATGAATCCCCGATAATGCGACACACATATCATGTCAAAGGTCAAACTAATGCATGAACCTTTCACGTTCAAGGACTCCCACACACACATTTTCTAACACATAAGAACCGCGCTCTTGTTTTTAATTCCACTCCCTTAATAGCATACATATTGAAGAATCGCATTATAAGGAATTATTTAAATGTCATTAACACAAATATAAAAATGTAATTAATATAATTAACGTAATTACTTTACAAGACAATGTTGTTAATACTTTTTTGTTAGTTATGTACCGATAACGTAGAATCCCAGAGGTAATTTGGATTCATCAATTTTCGTATTGTGTAAAATAATTTTTGTATGTTTTATGTGACTGACTGTAGCTTACCCATACTAATTATAGGGCGCATTATAATTATCTAGAATATTATAATACAATTATTAGTATTACATTTATAATCAGGAAGAACCGAAATATGTTATAAAAAAAGAGTCGGTGAAACAAAACAAATTTATACAGTGAAATGATAAAACAAATTTCCTTTAAGTTTGCATGTATTTTCAGGTTTCGGAATATATCATGTTCTACCATTAATTTAGAGCAAAATAATCCGTATTTCAAACATTAACTTCTATAATCGGAAAATTTAATCTGCAAAAAAATATCGAAAACATTACTCCTGCGCCTATTTCAAAATTTTCACATCGGTATGACATTTTCATGTAATTACTCTACATTTAAATCCTTCCGCTGACTGCCTTTTAGCTCAAATTGTCACAGAAGAAGGGCCAGTAATTATTTTATGAAACAGCCGAGCTGAACAGTCTACCAGATTTCCTAAACCATGATTATGTTAATAGACAGCGGAGTCCAGCAAGCAACTGACTGCGTTATGCATATTAGCAATATAAGTGAGGAGAAATAAAAAGTCAGTCAGTCACGGGACTCCAGCGGGAAAAATAATGGCTTTACAAGAAAATATCATCTATACTTTTCTGTTAGTTGTGTGCCGATAACGTATAATCCAAGAGGACATTTTAATCCATCAATTATTATGTTGTGTACGGTAATTTTTATCCGTTTTCTGTGACTGACTGACCATAACTTTCAGTTAACAACTATAGGACACATTTAAGGTATATAGAATATTAGAATCCAATTAATATTGTTTAATTTACGACCAAGGAGGACCAAAGTATGGTTTAACAAAAGATTTTGTGAAATGAAACGAATTCATACGACCAAATCATTAAACAAGAAATTGGTAAAATTTTGCGTATTTTTTCAGGTTTGGAATATGACAAGTTCGACCGCTATTATTAGATTAAAATAATGCACATTTGAAACATTTTCTTATAGAATTATAAAATTTTATATTTACAGATATATATTACATCAACAAAATTATTCCTGCGTCAGTTTCAATATTTTCACCTCTGTGTGAAATTTTCATGGAATCGCTCTATTAGAGAATTTAATGTTTGTAGTACACTTGCTCGGTGGCGTGAACGGTAGCGCACTGGGATATATATATATATATATATATATATATATATAGTAATTAAATTTTGACTTTGTGCAATGCAAGCTTAAAATGACATCGTAAGAAATATAAATGCACGGACGGGACTTGAACCCGGTCATCTGGTCATCTGGACATCTGGATTTATATCCCACTACATATAGTAATAATGAGAATATATTATTATAAGAGAAATAAATGTTTATAATAGACTTTTTCGGTGGCGTAATGGGTAGTGCATGGGATATATATATATATATATATATATATATATATATATATATATATATATATATATATATAAATAAATCTTAGACATAGATTAATGCAAGCTGAAAATTAGATGATAAAAATGTAATGCTCGTTCGGGACTTGAACCCCGACCTCTGCATTTATATCCCAATACATCTAGTAATAATGAGATTATATTATTATAAATGAAGAGAATATTTGTACTAGAATTACTTGGTGGCGTAATCGGTACCGCAATGGAGTATATATATATATTATTGTAATACATTTTTTATATTGGGCAAAACAAACTTAAAATGACATGATCAGAAAAATAAATGCTCGGATGGACTTGAACCCAGACCTCTGGATTTATATCCCACTATATCCAGTAATAATGAGAATATATTATTATAACAGAAATTAATGTTTGTACTAGAGTTGCTCGGTGGCGTAATCGGTAGCGCACTGGAATATATATATATATATATATATATATATATATATATATATATATTATTATTATTTTTATCACTAATTTTTGACAAATGCCAATGCAATCTCAAAATTTCTTGATAAGAAATATAAATGCTCGGACGGGTTTGAACCCGGACCTCTGAATTTATATCCCACTACATCTAGTGATAATGAGAATATATTATTATAAGAGAAATAAATGTTTCTACTAGACTTGCTCGATGGCTTAACCTGTAGCGCACTGGGATACAAATATATATATATATATATATATATATATATATATATATATAATAATTATTTAGACATTGAGAAATGCAAGCTAAAAATGACATGATAAGGAAAATAAGTGCGCGGACGGGATTTGAACCCGGACCTCAGCATTTTGTAACCGACTATATGTAGTAATAATCAGAATACGTTATAATAAGAGAAATAAATATTTGTACAAGACTAGCTTGGTGGCGTTATCGGTAGCGAACTGGGATATATATATATATATATATATATAATTAAATTTTTGACATTGAGCAATGCAGGCATAAGATGAAATGATAAGAAAAATAAATGTTGGGACGGGACTTGAACCCGGAACTCTGGATTTACATCCTACTACAACTAGTATATAATGAGTATATATTCTATTAGAGAATTTTATGTTTGTATTACATTTGGTTTATGGCGTAATAGTTAGCGCACTGATATATATATATATATATATATATATATATATATATATTGTAACTAAATTTTGACATTGAGCAATGCCAGCTTAAATGACACGTCAAGCCATTACATCTGGTAATAATGACAATATGTTATTATAAGAGAAATGAATGTTTGTACTACATCTGCTCAGTGCGATAATCGGTAGCACACTGGAATATATATATATATATATATATATATATATATATATATAATTATAACTAAATTTTTGACATTGAACAATGCAATCTTAAATGACATGATAAAAAATACAAATGCTCTTATGGGGGAATGTTGTCTTTATGGATTTTTGGAATAGCTTTCATTACTGGTGGTGAGGGAGTATTATTTACCCATTTAATATAAATACAAAAACGCCAAATTGGTAAATAATTCTCCCTCACCACCAGTAATGAAAGCCCTTCAAAAAATCCATAAAGACAACATTCCCATAAGACCAGTTGTTAATTGCATGAATGCTCCTAACTATAAAATTTCCAAATTAGTCGCTCAGAAAATGAAAAATGATGTCAAACTTGAAAATCGTTACACAATTAAGAACTCATTTGAACTAGCAGACAAACTACAGCATTTAGAAATCAATAGGAATACTAAAATGACGTCATTCGACATAAAAAACCTGTACACTAATATCCCGATAAACGAAACAGCAAACATAATAAAACAAAAACTAACAGACAGTAAACTTGAAGATAACTATATCAATCAGTTAAACAAACTAATAACAACAATAATAAAGCAAAATTACTTCCAATTTAACAATGAACTATTTATTCAAGAAGACGGGATCCCGATGGGGAGTCCTACATCTGGAATAATGACAGAAATCTTCCTACAAGAACTGGAAAATAAACACTTTGAGGAACTAATACACAAATTCAACACAAAACTAATAACACGATATGTCGATGACGTACTAGTAATATATGAAAATGAAAACAGAAAAGAAAAAGAAATACTACAAGACTTAAACAACATGCATGAACAAATCACTTTCACCGAAGTAATAGAAGTTAATAACAGCATAAACTACTTAGATTTGTCTATAACCAAAAATCTACACAACAATAAACTAGAAATCGGTATCTACCGGAAACCCACAAACAATGCTCTGGCCATAAACAAAAATTCTACACACCCTTTTCAACAGAAATTAGTACATTTAATAGCTTAGTCAGTAGAATGTTGAAACTCCCATTAAGCAAAGACAATTATACCAAGAACTCAACTACATTAAGTATATGGCAAAAACCAATGGCTATAATGAAGAATTCATAGATAAGCTCGTAAAAAAACAAAAAAGGAAGAACAACATAACCAACATAACTAAACTAGAAAAAGAATCTGACAACAACAAGAAAACATGGATAACACTAACATACACAGGAAAAGAAACGACAAAATTAGTCAATGCACTAAAGAAAGCCGATAAAAACATAAAAATAGCATAAGAACCAATAACAAATTAAACAACATACTAAACAATAACATTGAAGAAAATAACATTTTCAACAGTAAAGGAGTTTATAAACTGACATGTAAGGACTACAACAAATTTTATATAGGAAGGACAAACAGGAGTTTTAACATCAGATTCAAAGAACATTTTCGAGACTTCATTCACACAGAAGGGAAATCAAGCTATGCAAAACACGTTATCCATGAAGGACATCGCATGTTAAATATTGAAAACACCCTAACAGTAATGCACAGAGAAAATAATCCAGCGAAGATAAACGTACTCGAAGAGATGGAAATCATGAAAGCAGCTCACAACGACAGCCTGATAAACGAAAACGAACCCAATACATGCAACCCCCTCTACCAGATCTTCAGTAAAACACCAGTTTTGAATCCTGCCGATGATGGGACAAGTCCCGAAAGCGCTACAGTTAAATGATTAATTAAGTTGAGGAGACGGACCTTTCAGGTGAATATTCTATAATTTTATATTAATTTTGAATAAACCTCAACGGAACACATCATGAATATTATAAACCTGAAAAAACATGCAAATTTTGTTTGTTTAACTATTTGATCATATTAATTTGTTTCATTTAACAAACTCTGTTGATAAACCATTTTTTGCCCTTTTTAGTCGTTACTGTGATAATATTAATGAATAAAGAATTTGACTCCTTTTATCATGTATAAGAAATGTACAATTTGATATGCTGTAAAAATGTTAAATAAATATTGTAATTTATTTAACTTGGTTACCAAGTATCATTTTAAATTTCACAAAATAAAGAAAATATTAACTTTTTAACAAGAAAGAGCCTTCTCTATAGTTAAATATGCCTAATATGAGTATAATTTTATTACAACCATATTAACTGATTAAAATTTATCTGGAGCTGTTAATAGATTGAACCATTAAAATAAATCAAAATGCAGATATGGAATTAACTTTCACGCGTCTCAACTATAAAGACAAAAAAAAAAATTAACGAAAAAGTACAGTGTAAAAATTATTAATTTTTTTATTTAAATGTGGAAAATTATGTTATAATTCTTTTAAAGCAACTGATTACAAATTATATTGCTGACATGAGTTATATTTTTAAACTAAACAATGGAAAGAAATCTCTTACAATGCGCGAAATCTTACTTTATGACTGATTGTTTGCACGTGACGCACATAGTACAGCGTTGTCATCCGTATTTTCACTCTGTTGGTTTCCAATAACGCTACATCCAATAATAATTTTATTTTACACTACAGGTTATACATACTTAATCACATGTACTGCACGCCAATTGTATTTTTTATTCAAGAAACTTCATATGATTTAAAACTTTTTTTGCAATTAACAAGTGAATGCTAGTACAATGAATCACCGATAATGCGACACACATATCATGTCAAAGGTCAAACTAATGCGTGAACCTTTCACGTTCAAGGACTCCCACACACACATTTTCTAACACATAAGAACCGCGCTCTTGTTTTTAATTCCACTCCCTTAATAGCATACATATTGAAGAATCGCATTATAAGGAATTATTTAAATGACATTAACACAAATATAAAAATGTAATTAATATAATTAACGTAATTACTTTACAAGGCAATGTTGTTAATACTTTTTTGTTAGTTATGTACCGATAACGTAGAATCCCAGAGGTAATTTGGATTCATCAATTTTCGTATTGTGTAAAATAATTTTTGTATGTTTTATGTGACTGACTGTAGCTTACCCATACTAATTATAGGGCGCATTATATTTATCTAGAATATTATAATACAATTATTAGTATTACATTTATAATCAGGAAGAACCGAAATATGGTATAAAAAAAGAGTCGGTGAAACAAAACAAATTTATACAGTGAAATCATAAAACAAAAGTTCCTTTAAGTTTGCATGTATTTTCAGGTTTCGGAATATATCATGTTCTACTATTAATTTAGAACAAAATAATCCGTATTTCAAACATTAACTTCTATAATCGGAAAATTTAATCTGCAAAAAAATATCGAAAACATTACTCCTGGTGTAACAAATGTGTGGACAATTGACGGAGCAATCCATGTTAAAGAAGGAGATAACAAACGCATCATTCTCCGGGCCTCAGAAATATAATTAGTGCAAACACGGCCAGTGAATAACCGACAGTTATCACTTTAAACATTTTATTAATAGTACATAAAATTAAGATATTCTTAGTGACGTGATACCAAGTTTAGTTTGTAAGTTTGTTGAAATATTTTACGACCATTTTTCGTTTAAATGATGATTTTCCTTTGACAGTCTTTGACAGGCTACAGGACAATAACCTTCCCACTCCCCTTCTCGACCCCACTACTTCAAGGAATGCTTTAGAAATAGCTTTGTCCACATACCCTACTTCCTTGCAGGTAGCCCATTTCAATGCTCAAAGTATTACTGCACATATGGATGAGATCAGAACTATTTTCTTCTCTTTAAATATTCATGCTCTTCTCATATCCGAAACGTGGCTAAATCCCACCATTACCTCTTCTTTAATTGACATGGATGGTTATACTTTTCTTAGACACGATCGTGTTTACAGTCGCGGGGGCGGTATTGAGCCTTCGTTAGAACAGACCTTACTCCTAAAATTGTGTATCTATCTAATAACGAACCATCTGCCGAAATTATGTTCATAGAAATATTTGTCAGTTTCAAAAATGTCTTCTCTGTGTAGTATACCAACCTCCTAAAATAAAAGCCATCGCTGAAATTGAGTCCACTTTACAAAACGCGCGAATACAATATGAACACGTTATCGTTATGGGCGACTTTAATATAAATATACTAGACACTGATAACAGACATGCACAACAACTGATGGCTACGTTCCAGGCTTGTGATATGACACTCCTACCCCTACGACCTACACATCACACTCATCACTCTGAGACGTTACTTGACTTAATTGCAACTAATAATCCAGACAGAGTACTTACTCACGGATAACTGCCAGCCCCGGGAATATCAGCACATGATATTATATTCTTAGCATATTCACTGCAGTGCCCTAAACCGACTCGAAAGACTATTACGTATAGAGACTTAAAACATATAGACAATGCAACCCTAATTGAAGAAGCTATGCAGATGCCGTGGCATTCAATATGGACGCTGCATTCTGTAGATGAAAAAGTTGAGACACTAAATGACTTTATACTACAACTATACAACAGACATGCCCCACCAAAAACTAAACTCGTGAAACGACGCCCTGCACCCTGGATGACTCTTTCAATTCGTAACTTGACGACTGATAGAGACGCAGCACATAAGAAATATAGACTCAACAAAACAGACACAAGTCTCACTCAATATAAACAGTTACGTAACAAGACAAATCAAGCTATAAGAAACGCCAAACTTAGACATTTATACAACCTAACAATACCAATACTTCAGAAATCTGGAAAAACTTGAATAGAATGGGAATTGGGAGAAAAGACACACAGGTAGACAAATTACCTGTTTCCCTGGACACACTCAATAATCACTTCACAGGTATAACTACTACTCCAAAGGATAAAGAACAAACAATAAATGAATTATCACTGACAAATCAACCCGACAGAGAACATTTCCACTTCTCATATGTTACAGACTACGACGTAAAGAAAGCCATCATGCGAATAAAAAACAAAGCAGAAGGAACTGACCGTATAAATATTACTTTACTGAATAAAATAATCGAAGCTATACTACCTACTATAACTCATATTTTTAACTCCTCACTACAAACTTCTACATATCCCTCATTATGGAAACAAGCCCTCGTACATCCACTGCCTAAAGTTAAAACGCCCTCAACCCCGAACGACTTTCGACCCATTAGCATTTTACCTACTCTTTCAAAAGCTCTGGAACGATTAGTCCATAAACAACTGACTGAATACCTAAATGATTACAACCTTCTAGATCAATTTCAGTCAGGCTTCAGGACAGGACACAATACAAATACTGCTCTACTAAATATTTGCGAAGACATACGCGAAGCTGCTGATAATCGAAAACTTACCATTCTTACATTACTGGACTTTAGTAAAGCATTCGACACGGTAGACTTGGACTTATTGTTGCATAAACTTAAAAACCTCTTACTCTCTGATAGTGCCACGAAATGGTTCAATTCCTACCTTCATGAGCGCCAGCAATCTGTTATAGGAAATCATACATTATGTTCTTCTTGGTCCTTCCGTAAAGCTGGGGTTCCACAGGTTCGGTACTTGGACCTTTGCTTTTTTCAATCTACATAAATGACATATCTAACTCCCTAAAGCATTGCAAACATAATTATTTGCAGACGACATGCAAATCTACATCCACACAGACAAATATTCACTAAATGACGCTGTTGCCAAAATTAACGAGGATCTTGACTCACTAATGACTTGGACAGTTAAATATGGACTGCAACTAAATCCTACAAAGTCACAATCAATCATTATGGGTCATCAGAGACTTTTATCTACAATTAACCTAAACACAGTTTCGCATGTGTCACTAAACGGAGTTCAAATCCCTTATAGTGAGACAGTAAAAATTCTAGGAGTATTTATTGACAAAAACTTAAATTGGAATACACAATAAACCATACATGCAAAACAGTCTTCTCAATAATACATTCATTAAATCGTGTACGAAATTGTTTGCCATTCGCCCTTAGGAAAATGTTAGTAGAAACACTTGCAATGCCCCATTTTGATTATTGTGACACTCTTTTTACAGACTTAAATATTATTTCCACTCAAAGACTTCAACGTGTTCATAATTCTTGCACACGTTTTATTTGTGGTATTCGCAAATTTGACCATGTTACACCGTCCCTGGAACAATTATCGTGGTTTCGTCTAAGAGATCGTAGAACTGTCCATTCACTATCCCTTCTCTATAAAATACTTCACACATCATCGCCTAATTATTTATCACGCCGCTTCATCAGACTATCCGACACACATAATCTTGACACTCGATCCCATCAGCACATTGTCCTTTATATCCCGCCTCATCACACTGTATATTATTCATTATCTTTTACGGTGTCACTTACCAAAACATGGAATTCCCTTCCACCCTATGTCAGAGACTGTCAAACTATAACATCCTTCAAAAACAAACTAAAGAATTATTTAATAACAAACTGACTTATACATCTCACTGATAGTATTCTTTTAGCAATATTAATATATTTAATTATTTATGTGAATAATATTAAGAATAACAAATATTTTTATTTCTTTTGTTTTAAATATTGTATAATCGTAAAATTAGTTTTCTATATCTCATTATTTTCCTGTTTTTTATATACACTAGACAGGGACAATTTAATATGTCTTGCTTGTATACATTTTATTATTAGTTTTAGTCTTAATTTTAACTAATATTAACTGGTTGTATTATAGATCGTAATATGTATATTAGATATTATCTTTTGATCAAATTTTTACTTAGTGTTTAATATTAGAGTTAATTAAGATTGTTATATTCTTATGTAATATATGTTTGTCCTGGTGAGTGGAAGAGAAGGCCACATGGCCTTAACTCCACCAGGCTAAATAAATCTTAAATCTTAAATCTTATTTCTAACTTTTCACATCGGTATGATATTTTCATGTAATTACTATACATTTAAATCCTTCCGCTGACTGCCTTTTAGCTCAAATTGTCACAGAAGAAGGGCCAGTAACTATTTTATGAAACAGCCGAGCTGAATAGTCAGATTTCCTAAACCATGATTATGTTAATAGACAGCGGAGTGCAGCAAGCAACTGACTGCGTTATGCATATTAGCAATATAATTGAGGAGAAAAAAGTCAGTCAGTCACGGGACTTCAGCGGGAAAAATAATGGCTTTACAAGAAAATGTCATCTATACTTTTTTGTTAGTTGTGTACCGATAACGTAGAATCCAAGAGGAAATTTTAATCCATCAATTATTATGTTGGTTACGGTAATTTTTATCCGTTTTCTGTGACTGACTGACCATTACTTACAGTTAACAACTATAGGACACATTTAAGGTATATAGAATATTAGAATCCAATTAATACTGTATTGTTTAATTTACGACCAAGGAGGACCAACGTATGGTTTAACAAAATATTTTGTGAAATGAAACGAATTCATACGACCAAATCATTAAACAAGAAATTGATAAAATTTTGCGTATTTTTTCAGGTTTGGAATATGACAAGTTCTACCGCAATTATTAGATTAAAATAATGCACATTTGAAACATTTTCTTATAGAATTATAAAAATTGATACGTACAGATATATATTACATCAACAAAATTATTCCTGCGTCAGTTTCAAAATTTTCACCTCTGTATGAAATTTTCATGGAATCGCTCTATTAGAGAATTTAATGTTTGTAGCACACTTGCTCGGTGGCGTGAACGGTAGCGCACTGGGATATATATATATATATATATATATATTGTAATTAAATTTTGACTTTGTGCAATGCAAACTTAAAATGACATCATAAGAAATATAAATGCACGGACGGGACTTGAACCCGGACATCTGGATTTATATCCCACTACATATAGTAATAATGAGAATATATTATTATAAGAGAAATAAGTGTTTGTAGTAGACTTTTTCGGTGACGTAATGGGTAGTGAATGGGATATATATATATATATATATATATACTTCAATGCAAGCTGAAAATTAGATGATAAAAATTTAATGCTCGGACGGGACTTGAACACCGACCTCTGCATTTATATCCCAATACGTCTAGTAATAATGAGATTATATTATTATAAAAGAAGAGAATATTTGTACTAGAATTAATTGGTGGCGTAATCGGCAACGCAATGGAGTATATATATATATTATTGTAATAAAATTTTTGATATTGGGCAAAGCAAACTTAAAATGACATGATAAGAAAAATAATTGCTCGGACGGGCTTCAACCCAGACCTCTGGATTTATATCCCACTGTATCCAGTATTAATGAGAATATATTATTATAACAGAAATTAATGTTTGTACTAGACTTGCTCGGTGGCGTAATTGGTAGCGCACTGGAATATATATTATTATTATTATTATTATTATTATTATTATTGTTATTATTATTTTTATTACTAATTTTTGACAAATGCCAATGCAATCTCAAAATGTCTTGATAAGAAATATAAATGCTCGGACTGAGTTGAACCCGGACCTTTGGATTTACATCCTACTACATCTAGTACATCTAGGCGATGGGATATATATATATATATATAATTATAAATAAATTTTTCACATTGAGCAATTCAATCTTGAGTTGACATGATATGAAAAATAGTTGCTCGTACGGGACTTAAACGCAGACCTCTGTATTTATATCCCACTACATCCAGTAATAATAAGAATATATTATTATAATAGAAATGAATGTTTTTACTAGACTTGTTCGGTGGCGTAATTGATAGAGCACTGGGATAAATCAACGGGTTCGGGTTCAAGTCCCGTTGGAGCATTTATTAATTTTTCTTAACATGTCACACACACACACACACACACACACACACACACACATATATATATATATATATATATAAAATTCAAGGGGGAATTATATTCATTTTTATTTTGAAATAGCGCTTGTAATTTAGTATAACATAAAATCATATCTAAAAACCATACAAAGGCAGAAACATTTGAAATATTATACTTTAATTTCTTATATTATGTTAGCATATAATGGTACTGTACATCAACTGTATGTAGACTTCAAAAAAGCATATGATTCTATTAAGAGGGAGAAGTTATATAGTATCGTACTGGAGTTCGGAATTCCTAAAAAGTTAGTTAGACTTATAGGAATGTGTCTAAATGGCAAAAAGAATAGGGTGTGTGTATGCAAACAGTTTTCGGAACCTTTTGAAATCCACAATGGGTTGAAGCAAAGAGATGCACTATCTCCTCTACTATTTAATTTTGTACAAGAGCATGCCATTAAATCTTTAGAGAATGAGAAAGGCTTACAACTGAATGGTATTAATAAGCTGTTAGTTTATGCTGATGATGTAGTACTACTGGCCGATAGCCAGGAGATACTAAAGGACAACACGCACACACTATTGAGTAACATTAAGAAATTGGGACTGGAAGTAAATATCAATAAAACTAAATATATGGTCAAACGTACGAATTCACTATATAATGGAAATGGACAGCTAATGACAACTGAGGGAAATTTGAGGAAGTGGCTGAATTCAAATACCTAGGAACAATAATCACAAATAGGAATGAGATACACAAAGAAATTAAACATAGGCTCTATTCTGGAAATGCATGCTATTATGCATTGCAGAGACTCTTGATGTCCCAACTCCTTTCAAAAAACGTTAAACTGAAAATATATAAAACTATTATTCTACCAGTTATATTATATGGGTGCCAAAAATGACTCTTACTTTAAGGGAGGAAAGGAGATTACAAGTATTTGAGAATAAATTACTTAGGACAATTTTTGGACCAAAGAGAGATGAACAGACAGGTGAATGGAGAAGACTACATAACACTGAACTACATGGTCTTTATAGGAAGCCAGATATCATAAGAACAGTTAAGTCTCGTAGACTGCGATGGGCAGGACATGTTGCACGTATGGGGAATGAAAGACTTGCATGGAAACATCTTGTAGGAAAGCCAGAGGGAAAACGCCCAGTTGGTAGACCAAGAATTAGGTGGGAGAATAACATTAACTATGATTTGAGGGAGGTAGATTATACAGGGTATGATTGGAAAGCATTAGCTCAGGATAGGGATGTATGGAGAGTTTATGTCCGTGCGGCCATGAACTCACGGGTTCGATAGTGCCAGTGAGTAAGTAAGTATATTATGTTAGAATTCAAATGTGAACAGTACAACTCGTAATAAATTTTCAAACATTTTAATCCATGAAAAATATGATATTTATAACTGTATTTAGTATTTACCTGATAAAGTAATAGCTGCGATTTCTTCATTCCAAAAAATTACTCTTACAAACTAGATTTAAACCAGTCAAAGGTTTGTATTTTATAAAATTCAAATCAGAACTGACTTTTTCAATTTTCGCACACAGTGGCGCTGGTCCGCAATGTCGGTTGTTATTACGTCAACTTACTTGTCATTTTTTGCTAAGAAATCCCATTTCACAGAACTGTCTTACGAAGTTAATTTTTTTTTTAAATCTAGGGAGGCGGATATATTATATACATATAAATATATTATGGTTACATTTTTAGCTTTTAGCAATGCATGCATAAAATGACATGATAAGAAAAATAAATGCTCGGACGGTACTTAAACCCGGACCTCTTCATTTATATCCCAAAACATCTAGTAATAATGAGAATATATTATTATAAGAGAAATAAATGTTTGTACTAGACTTGCTCCGAGACTTAATCTTTAGCGCACAGGGACATATACTCGTATATATATATATATATATATATATATATATATATATATATATATATATATATACGAGTATATATAATTAAATTTTTGACACAAACTTTGATAGATAATAAACAGCACTGATTTTCTTCAAAAGTTGTATATTTAAGTACAGTCTTAACCACACACTATTCCTCTGTCATATCACGTGGATAACACCCCTAATTTCAATCAATTGCAATATTTATGCAACCGTTTTGCTGCAAAAGTTAATTGTAAATGTCAGTCAGTCACATATGGAATTACTCAATAATAAAGTATTCTCATTATTACAAGAAATAGTGGGATGTAAATCCAGAGGTCCGGGTTCTAGTCCCGTCCAAACATTATTTTTTTCTTATCATTTCTTCTTATGCCTGCATTGCTCAATGACAATAATTTAATTATAATATCTTCATATATAATAAATTCGTGTCACGTTGTTTGTCCGCGATGGAATCCTAAACAACTAAACCGATTTTAATAAAATTTTGCACATTGTGTGCTGTTTGATCGAACTTGAGACCTACGGTTGTTTATAACTAAATTTATAATCGCATTACTTTTTTTATTGCAAATTATTTGTTTCTTATTTAACAAAGATATATAATTCTCTGTGAGTTCCATACGATTCTAACAGATGACTGTGTAAGGTAATTGGTTTATTATTTAACAAAGAGAGGTCCAGGTGGCTGTGCTTTTTGTTGCAACTGCGAATTTGAATTGAATTACAAATATTGATTATTTCATAATTTAAGTATGTTCAGTGTATATTTTATTCTCAATATATTGATAATAATATTCATTTCGTGTGTAAGTATTACTTTTAAGTAATCTGGCTGAAAGACAGAAACTTAATTTACATTTAACTGGACCGAGAAGCGACATTGAACAATATGGCGAATCAGTTCTTGAGACCCTGAATGATAAGATATCAAGTGAATTTCCGCAAATTGGTATAGGCCTATGTGACATAAATCTTACATTTATGAAGAATGTCAACTTAAAAACTTATGAACGTCCTAAGGAACGGAATAACAGAACTGTAAGTCAGTCTGTTAGTTATAATAATATGCCTAATATTACAGAAACAATATCCATGCCTCAATTAAATGAAAAACAAGATGACTATAATATATCACAAGATGATATTACTATACAGAGACTTCTTGCTGATGATGGGAATCCAAACTGGCAACAAGTTCGTAGAAAAAAACGAAAGTATAATGAAATCAACAAGCCTCCTCAAAATATTCCATCAATAAATTTTATATAATCCTTACGATACACTTATGGATGATACTGAGAATGCGGACAACATAAATTCATCTCAATCAACAAAACCATACGGAAAAATTAACGTAAAAATAGTTAAAGGCGACACGAAGTTCGCCGGGCCATCTAGTATATATAATATTTTCATTATTACTAGATGAAATCGGATATAAATATAGAGATCCGGGTTCAAGTCCCGTCCGAGCATTTATTTTTTTTATCATGCCATTTTAAGCTTGAATTGCTCAGTGTTAAAAATTTAATTATATATATATATATATATATATATATATATATACAGGGTGTATCATAAAGAATAGCGCAAACTTATATGGTTGAAAGTACACGATAATAGAAGCAACAATATCCCAGTAAACATGGGTCCGCAAACGAGCCGTTTACGAGATAATTACGAATGTATGGTTACAAGCCGCCACTGACTTCATTGTAAGCATCGTCCTAGTTAGTAGGAATTTATTTGAATTTAGACTTTACTATTAATTTTTCATCTCATTTAGTTCACATTTCACAGTTCACTTCACTTATGGTTTACCTGTTAAAGGAGATGTTAAAGTGTCTTCCTTGCATCTGGATACAATACTGAGCTCGTCTCTGCAAAGAATGTCGAATTCTTTCGAAAACCCCTGGATCATTTCTGAATTTTTGACAATCATGTACAACTCTCTGCTTCAGTTCTTCAATCGTGTTACGGGTGTGCTGTACACTTCGCTTTTTAGGTGACCCCAGACATAAAAATCCAAAGGATTTAGATCAGGTGATCTTGGAGGCCAAGGTACAGATCCGCCTCGACCTATTCATCTTTGGCCTATCTGCGCGTTAGATGCCGCCTCACAGCAGCAGCAAAATGTGCCGGTGCTCCATCGTGCATTTACCAGAAACTCCGATGTTGCTGAAGGGAAACATCCTCAAGCAATCCTGGAAGATGACGCCGCAGAAACCTAAGGTACCTCCGTCCATTAAGTTTTCGTGGAAGAATGTGTGGCCCAATGAGATAATCACCTAGTACGATGTTACAAACAATGACGTCAGTGGCTGCTTGTAACCATACATTCGTAATTATCTCGCAAACGGCTCGTTTGTGGACCCATGATCACTGGGACATTGTTGCTTCTGTTATCGTGTAAATTCACCCATATACGTTTTATATAACATTTATCAATGCAAGCTTAAATTAACATGATAAGAAAAATATATCCACGGACGGGACCTAATCCCGAACCTCTGGATTGATATCCCACTACATGCATTACTAATGAGAATATATTATTATAATAGATATGAATGTTTGAACTAGACCTGCTCGGTGGCGTAATCGGTAGCGCACTGGGATGTATATATATATATATATATATATATATATATATATATATAATTTATTATTAAAATTTTGTCAAATGCCAATGCTATCTCAAAATGTCTTGATAAAAAATATAAATGCTCGGACGGCAGTTGAACCCGGATCTCTGGATTTATATCCCACTACATTTAGAAATAATGAGAATATATTATTATAAGATAAATAAATGTTTGTACTTCACCTGCTCGGTGGCTTAATCTGTAGCGCACTGGGATACAAATATATGTATATGTACATATATATATATATATATATATATATATATATATATGATAAATTAATTTTTGACATTGAACAATGCTAGCTTAAAATGATATGATAAGAAAAATAAGTGCTCGGACGGGATTTGAAACCGGACCTCAGCATTTTTAACCCACTACATGTAGTAATAATCAGAATATATTATTATATGATAATTACAAATTTGTACAAGGCTTCCTTGGTGGCGTAATCGGTAGCGAACTGGGGTATATATATATATATATATATATATATTAATTAAATTTTTGACATTGAGCAATGCAGGCATAAGATGAAATGATAAGAAACGGGACTTGAACCCGGATCTCTGGATTTATATCCCACTACATCTAGTAATAATGAGTATATTTTTTTATTAGAGAATTCTATGTTTGTATTACATTTGGTCAGTGGCGTATTAGGTAGCGTAATGATATATTATATATTGTAACTAAATTTTGACATTGAGCAATGCGAGCTTAAAATGACATGAAAAGAAAAATAAATGCTCTGACGGGACTTGAACGCGGAACTCTGGAATTATATCCCACGACTTCGAGTAAAAATAAGAATATATTATTATAAGAGAAATATATGTTTTTACTACTCCTCCTCTGTGTCGTACTCTAGAGCACTGGGATATATATATATATATATATATATATATATATATATATATATATATATATATACTAGATGGCCCGGCGAACTTCATATCGCCTTTAACTATTTTTACGACTATTTTCCCTACGGTTTTGTTGATTGAGATGAATTTATGTTGTCTGCATTCTCAATATCATCCATAAGTGTATCATAAGGATTATATACATTTATTGATGGAATATTTTGAGGAGGCTTGTTGATTTCATTATACTTTCTTTTTTTTTTCTACGAACCTGTTTGCAGTTTGGATTCTCATCATCATCAAGAAGTCTCTGTATAGTAATATCATTTTGTGATATATTATAGTCATCATATTTTTCATTTAATTGAGGCATGGGGATTGTTTATGTAATATTAGGCATATTATTATAACTAATAGACTCACTTACAGTTCTGTTATTCCGTTCCTTAGGACATTCATATGTTTTTAAATTGACATTCTTCTTAAACGTAGGATTTATGTCACATAGGCCTATACCAATTTGTGGAAATTCACTTGATATCTTATCTCTAGAACTGATTCGTCGCATTGTTCACTGTCCCTTCTCGGTCCAGTTAAATTTAAATTAAGTTTCTGTCTTTCAGCCAGATAACTTAAAGTAATACTTACACACGAATTAAGTATTATTATCAATATCTTGAAAATAAAATGAACACTGAACATACTTAAATTATGAAATAATCAATATTTGTAATTCAATTGAAATTCGCGGTTGCGACAAAAAGCACAGCCACCTGGATCTCTCTCTGTTAAATAATAAACCAATTACCTTACACCGTCATCTGTTAGAATCGAATGGAACTCACAGATAATTATAACTCTTTGTTAAATAATAAACAAATAATTCGCAATAAAAAATAATGCGGCTATAAATTTAATTATAAACAAACCGTAAGGCTCAAGTTGATCAAACAGCACACACAGTGCACAATTTTAATGAAAATCGGTTTAGTAGTTTAGGATTCCATCGCGGACAAACAACGTGACACGGATTTAATATATATATATATATATATATATATATTATAACTAAATGTTTCCACATTGAACAAATGCAATCTGTAATGACATAATGAAAATATGAATGCTTCTTCGGGATTTGAACGCGGAACCTCTGGATTTATATCCCATTACTTCTAGTAATAATGAGATTATACTACTACAAGAGAAGAGAATATTTGTACTAGACCTGCTTGATGGCGTAATAGGTAGCGCAATGGAATATATATATATATATTATATTATATATACTATATATATATATATATATATTAGACTGTAATTATATTTTTGACATTGGCCAAATCAAGCGTAAAATGACATGATAAGAAAAATAAAATCTCGGACGGACTTGAACCAACGGACCTCTGGATTTACAATCCACTACAATCCAGTAATAATGAGATATATTATTATAATAGAAACGAATGTTTTTACTAGACTTTGCGTAGTTGATAGAGCACTGGGATAAATCCACAGGTTCGGGTTCAAGTCCCGTTGGGAGTTCGTTATTAATTTAATTTGCTCTTATAATGTCAAAACACACACATATAATATATATATATATATAGATATATATAGTCAATCCAAGGAGGAATTATACTCATTTTTATATAAAAGTTGCGCTTGTAATTTAGAATAACGTAAAATCAGATCTAAAAAAGATACAAAGACAGAAACAGTTGAAATTTTATATTTAAATTTCTTATAATTGTGTTAGGTTTCAAATGTGAACAGTACAAAACGTAATATATTATTTCGAAACATTTTATTCCATGATAAATATGATATTTACAATTGTAGTTAGTATTTACCTGATAAAGGAAGAGATAGCGATTTCTTCATTCCAAAAAATTACTGTTACAAACTAGATTTAAACCGGTCCAAACTTTTGTATTTTATTGAATCCAAATCAAAAGCTGACTTTGTCAATATTCACACACAGTGTTGCTGCTCCGCAACGTAAGTTTTTATTACGTCTACATATTTGTTATTTTTTGCCAAAAAAACATTTCACAGAATAGTGTTACGAAGTTAATATTTTTTTTTTGTAAATCTTGCGAGGCGGTTGTAATATATACATAAAGATATATATATATATATATATATATATATATTATAATTAAGTTTTTAGCTTTTAGCAAAGGATGCATAAAATAGCATGATAAGAAAAATAAATGCTCAGACGGGACTTGATCCCGGACCACTGGATTCATATCCCACTACATCGTGTAACAATTAGAATATATTATTATAAGAGAAATGAATGTTTATACATAGATTTCCTCCATAGCTCACTGGGAATATATAGGTATAATGTATATATTCATTATTATTATTATTAAATTTTTGACAAATGCCAATGCAAGCTCAAAATGTCATAAGAAATGTAAATGCTCGGACGGACTGTAAACCCGGACCTCAGCTTTTATATCCCTATACATGTAAAGTAATAATAAGAATATGTTATTATAAGAGAAATAATCATTAGTACAAGACTATGCTTGGTGGCGTAATCGTTAGCGCACTGGATATATATATATATAATATATATATAGCTATATATATATATATAATATATATATATTATAATTAAATTCGTGACATAGAGCAATGCCGGCACAATTATGAAATGATGAAAAAAATAATAAGTTGGGACGGGACCTTGAACCCGGATCTCTAGATTTACTTCCTACAAAAACATCTAGTAATAATGAGTGAATTTTTATATTTGTGAATTTTATGTTTGTGGTGCATTTGCTCAGTGGCGTAATAGGTAGCGCACAGGATATATACTTTATTATATATATATATTATACATATATATTCTAATTAAATTTCGACACTGAGCAATGCAAGTTTAAAATGACATGATATGAAAAATAAATGCTAGAACGGGACTTGAATCCGGAACTCTGCAATTATATCCCACGACTTCTAGTAATAATGAGAATATATTATTATAATAAGAGAAACGAATGTTTGTACTACAACTCCTCGGTGGCTTAATCGGTAGCAACACACACACACACACACACACACACACACATATATATATATGGTATGATAAAAAAAATAAATGCCTGGACGGGATTCGAACCCGGATCTCTGAGTCTGTACCTCAGTGTGATATCCATTACACTGCCAGGCGAATCCAATTCAAACACTTATTTTTCTTATATATGTATTCATCATCGTCGTCCTTTCAAGTATTAGGCCCAGTGGCCCGTTACGGTCTGCCGCCATCTCCGAAAAGGTCGACCCACAGTACATATGTATTATATTCTCCATTATTACTAGATTTCGCGAGAACTCGGTCCTCACTGCCATCTAGTAGCTGACTATGACAAGTAATCAAATTAAAGAGAATATTTTTACCTTATAGAAGACCGAGTTCTCGCGACATCTATTAAGAATGGAGACTATAAGGTACATATATAAGAAAAATAAGTGTTTGAATTGGATTCGCCTGGTAGTGTAATGGTTATCACCCTGAGGTGCAGACTCAGAGATCCGGGGTTCGAATCCCGTCCAGGCATTTATTTTTCTTATTATAACATATAAAGCTTGCATTGCTCAATGTTAAACATTTAATTATAAGATATATACAATTATAATTAAATTTTTGACATTGAGCAATGCAAATATAAATGATATGATAAAAATAAGTGCTCCGACGGGAATTGAACCCATACCTCTGGATTTATATCCCACTACATCTGGTAATAATGACAATATATTATTATAATAGAAATGAATGTTTGTACTACACCTGCTCAGTGGCATAATCGGTAGCACACTAGCATATATATAATTAAACTATTATAACTACATTTTTGACATTGGACAATGCAATCTTAAATGACATGACATGATAAATGACATGACCTCTGGATTTGAATCCCACTACTTCTAGTAATTATGAGACTACATTACTATAAGAGAAGAGAATATTTATACTAGCCCTGCTTGGTGGCTTAAGAGGTAGCGAAGGCACTGAGCTACAAGCCGGAGGGTCGAGGGTTCAAGTCCCGTTGGGGTCAGGATTTTTAAACTGACCCAAACCCTCTGGCGGCACTATGGCCCTGGGGTCGACTCAGCCTCTAACGGAAATGAGTACCAGATGCTTGTTCTGGAGGTAAAGGCGGCCGTCACGCAGGGTTGACAACCCGGCTGACATAAAGTGCCGATTGTCTAGAAAAAGTGGGAGCCTTAACCTCCTACTACCCCAAGGGCCTCCGGGCCTGTTATGGGATCACTTTACTTTTTTTACTGCTTGGTGGCTTAAGAGGTAGCGCAATGATATATATATATATATATATATTATTGTAATTATATTTTTGAAATTGGCAAAGCAAGCTTAAAATGATATGATAAGAAAAATAAATGCTCGGACGAACTTGAACTCGGTCCTCTGGATTTATATCCCACTACATCTAGTAATAATGAGAATATATTATTGTAAGAGAAATGCATGTTTGTACTTGACTTGATTGGTAGCGTAATTGATAGAACACTGGGATAAATCCACAGGTTCGTGTTCAAGTCCCGTTAGAGCATTTATTAATTTTTCTTATCATGTCACACACACAACCACACACACACACCGCACGCACGCGCAAGAACAGACGAACGCACGAACGCAAACGAACTCGCGAACTCTAATTTTTGACATTGAGCAATGCAATCTTAAATGATATGATAAAAATAAAGGCTCCGACGGGAATTGAACCCGTACCCCTGCATTTATATCCGACTACTTCTGGTAATAATAACAATTTATTATTGTAAGAGAAATGAGTGTTTGTACTTGACTTGATTGGAGCACTGGGATATATATATATATATATATATATATATATATAATATACAATTAAATTTTTCACATTGAGCAATTCAATCTTTAGTTGACATGAAATGAAAAGTAATTGCTCGTACGGGACTTGAACCCAGACCTCTGTATTTATATCCCACTACATCCAGTAATAAACACTGGTCAACAGTGATTTTGTTACATAAAAGATTTTGGGTGATTCTTATGTATTTTCATCTGCTGATTCCAAAAATGATGTCAGAAATTTTCCATCACCTACCATTTTTTTTTGTTATTTTGAAAATAATTATTTTCCTATTTATTAGCAGTTTTTAGGTATATAACATGATGATTAGAAGGATTATTTTACATTTATACTTTAATTTCATTGTGCCAACAATGGACGTATAATGTTTTGCGATTGTTGCCTTGAATTCATAACTTACAACAATGACATTCTCCTACAAAACTGTGATTGTATGTTTTAAGTTCGCGCGTTGAATAGAAGCTTTCTTAAAAGAAAGAAGGCTAATTCTGTGCTCACTTCCGTATTCAAGTGAATTGTGATAGAAGTGTATTGTAAAGACTAAGTAGTGTATTGTATTGTAAAGAGAAGACTAAAATTGTATTTGTATAAGAAATGTGTCTCGAAAGTGTGTTAACGATAGAAACAACTTCTGTTTCGTGTGTGGTGAGCTCACTTTCAAAGCGCAGAAGGAACAATCCATATCAAATTCGACAGCACAAAAATCTTGCAATTTATTTTTTTAATTGCGTGTGTCCCTAAATATAGTGAATACATTTATAAACGTATTAATACATACAGAAGTAACTTTTATCATTTATAGGTTCGTAGTTATTATGATCTAAATCATTATCGTAAATATGATCAACTAAAACGTTTTACTAACTGATAATTTTCGAACAGTAAACAGCAAAATGTTGTTTCAAACATATTTTTATAGGTGATATCATGTAGTTTAAGGGTGTTATTTTATAATAAGGATATTTTTATTTTCGTGTCCAATTTTCTGGTTTATGGCGGTTTACTGCAGTAGATATCAAAAAAATGAAACGAAAAAAATAACAGGATCCTACTCACGTAATAAGGATTAATTTCCAGCAATTGGACTTTTGGAGAGTTGAATAGTTCAGACAATAATAAATGTTTTTATTCTATTTTCGTAAAAAAACTCGCGGGTCCACGGCGCAGCAGATTCATTTCACGACCAAGGTCGCGCGCGTACTTTATTGAAAGAGCTTCATCAGTGACTTTTTCAACTGCCATTAAATCGAATAGATTATTATATGTCCTGCTTAATGGAACAGTACCGTAAATTTATAAAAGTGGCGATATTTAAATTCTTACGCAGTAGATATTTATTTATCAAATTTTATTGCTGAAGTGAGAAGTAAAGAGCTCTGTTACTTACGTTTACTGTGAATTATTAAACAAATTATTTATATGTAACTCACTCACTGACTCTGTGGAACCTGTAGGTTCATGGCATCGCGGACATAAGCTCTCCATAAATCCCATCCCGATCTAACGTTTTCCAATTATCCCCTGTATAATCTACTTCCCTCAAATCATTATAATGTTATTCTCCCACCTCATTCTTAGTCTTCCAACTGGACGTTTTCACTCCGGTTTTCCTATCAGAAATTTCCAAGCACCTCTTTCATCCTCCATACCTGCCACATTTCCTGCCCATCGCAGCCTACGAGACTTAACTGTTTTTATTATATCTGGCTTCCTATACAGATCATGTAACTCACTATTATGTAGTTTTCTCCATTCACATGTCTGTTCATCTCTTTTTGATCCAAAAATTTTCCTAAAAACTTTATTCTCAAATACTCGTAATCTTCTGCCCTTTTCTAAAACAAATTATTTATTTTGTTACAAATTTTGTATTACAGTTTAAATGTAATATTATATAATAAAAACTCTTTCATCATTAATTGAATAAACTGGTATAAAATTTTATTATGTTATAATTACTAATTTCAGTCTTAAAATAACTTTTTATTCAGTGTATTTTATTGTACCCTGAAAATTTTGACGAAATAGTATTGTTTTAAGATATTACTTCCAAATAAAACCGAATGTTTTAATACTCGTACCACTTCCTACCAAACGATAATAATGCAGCATCAGCAAGTCTTCCTTAAACATATGTTTAACATCAACAATTCTCAAGTTCAGATTACATACTAGACAGTTGATTTACTTCAGTATGTTTAGTGCATCTCGTCATTTTAAATGTCACAGTCAAATTTAAAGTAATATCTTATTGTTTTTAACTCAGACGTTTACAGATCTACAAAGACTGAATGGTGAGTTAGAAGTTAAATATAATTTTAATTATGCATTTATTAGTATACAATAGTTATTAACAATATTATGTGTTAATATATAATTTTACAATTTCTTAAATGTTTCTGGAATGAGTGAATAATCGTAGAGGTATACATTTTGTGTTATAAAAGGAGAATAATGGGAAGTTTAGATATTAAATTACATATTATAATAATTTAGCTTATAATAAAAGCTAATATTATCGGGCATTTTATCATCATCTTAGATATGTCATGAGTAGGGGATGCAAGATCAGTAAGTGATACCAAGCCAATAAAATATATTTATACCTTTTAAATATTACTTGTAACAGCATGAAAATTGTTATAAATTATCGATAGCTTAACGTTACTTACAGTATTCAACATCAGACATTGGTGTAGGGTACAAGTACAAAACATTACAACACATTACAAAACTATCCTCTAGAAAATATTTTTAATAGGCCTACCAGCTTGAATTCGTAGGTGCTTAGTAATTTAAATTAAACTATACATTAGCCGAAATCAGCACAAAATTAACCGCCTACAGAATATATCAATAAAGATTGTTATATTTAATGACGTTTATTATGTAGCAATTTATTTCAAGCGCGAGGTTCTCCTACGTACCATAAATTTACGACACGGGACTCACGGATTTCCTTCCTTCTGGAGAAAGCTACATTCAGAATTGTTACGCCTTTAAAATGTCATTGATTCCTATCGAGTTTGAACCCGCGATCCTCGGAATCGGAGGCGTGCAGAGTAACCACTTGTCCACGTCGATGATGAT
The DNA here is from genome assembly GCA_030220185.1 of Diploptera punctata. Lineage (NCBI taxonomy): Eukaryota > Metazoa > Arthropoda > Insecta > Blattodea > Blaberidae > Diploptera > Diploptera punctata. Next base: position 67,984 of record JASPKZ010007659.1, on the reverse strand, counting down.
AATGTAATAATTGTAATAATGACAGTAAAAATAATGTAATGATGAAAATAACAATAAAAAATATTTGTAAGTGCGCAAAGGACTATTACCAAGTAGCTCCGTCATTGTTTGTACGAGCGAGCGCTCTTCACTCACGCGAAAGGTATTGCGGGCAGTCTACACATAGGAGATTTTAGGAAAAATAATTATTTTTGGTAGTTTCCTTTCAAGACTCCACTTTAAAACTAATTACAAAAAAATAACTGGTGTTCAGGTAATAATGTGGCATTTTTGATTTTATAAAATTTTTGGTGAGGAAGGTCAATTGCACATTAATTGCATTTACGCCCTTCAGAAAAACGTAAATATTAACATACTAATTTTCAAGCGATAGAGCATAAAATCATCTATAATGTGACTATCTTTTCAAGTCGAGGGAATAGCCATACTTCGAGAAATGTATTTTATAAAAGAGACTATTTAAAACAATACGATAAATTGACAGCCCTATTACTCTTTAATTACACCAAGCGAAGACTTTAAATTCGGTTCAGATATTCAGTATAACATAAAGTTTCACTGTAAAAAATGGTAAACTTTTAAAGATGTGAGTTCAATTTTCACAATTTTTTTGCCGATTTCGTTTGGAATGTCCCAGAAGCGAAAGTTTATTCCTCTAATAAGAAGAGCTTATGACTGTTATTTTAATAACAAAATAGACCAGAACAAGATATGGGCCCCGGAAATCTCTTGCACCAAATGTGTAACACTATTAACTGGCTGGTTGAAAGGATCCCGTCATATGCCTTTGGCAGTCCCAATGATATGGCGCGAACCTAAGGATCATTTGACAGACTGCTACTTCTGCTTGACAAATATATCTGGAATAACTTCCAAGTCAAGACACACCGTTAAATATCCAATGTTAGATTCAGCAATTCGACCGGTACTTCATGGGCCAGGTTTACCCATACCAATTCCACCAGATCACTTAACAATGATTGAAGAACTTTCTGATGATCAGGATTTACGGAATGATTCAGATTTTGCGGAAGATGATGCTATAAATGAAACTCACTTTCTAACACAGGAGGATTTAAATGATTTGGTTCGGGATCTTGGTTTAAGTAAAAGCAAGGCAGAATTACTTGCTTCAAGATTGAAAGGATGGAAGCTACTGCAGGATGACACCAAAGTAACTTTTTTCCGCAATGGCCAAAAGGAATTTGATGATTTCTTTTCTAAAGAGAAGGACCTAGTTTTCTGCAATGGTGTTAAGAATTTGTTCCAGTCACTGGGTGTTGAGCATAAAACTGAGGATTGGCGTTTATTCATAGAATCCTCGAAAACAAGTTTGAAAGGAGTGTTACTACATAATGGAAACATGTATCCATCCTTTCCTTTAGCCCATGCAGTTGGTATGAAGGAAAATTACGAGAATATGAAGCTCTTGCTATCCGCTATAAAGTATGACAATTTTTCTTGGCCGATATGTGGGGATTTGAAAGTTATAGCCATCTTACTTGGGTTACAGCTTGGCTATACTAAATGTTGCTCTTCTTGTGCAAGTGGAATAGCAGAGATAACAGTAATCATTATATTAAAAAGAACTGGCCAAAGAGAGAGTCACTTAATCCAGGACAAGAAAATGTTCTTCACCAACCACTTGTACGTTCTGAAAAAAATCTTATTGCCTCCACTACATATTAAACTAGGCTTGATTAAACATTTTGTGAAAGCAATGGATCGTGATGGCAGTGCATTTCTCGTCCTCAAAAATAAATTTCCAAGGCACAGTGAAGCTAAATTGAAAGAAAGGATATTTGTTGACCCTCAGATAAAGGAACTGATGAAAGATACGCAGTTTCAGAACAAGTTAAATATGCAAGAAGCAGCTGCATGGCAATCTTTCAAAAATATTTGTCTCAACTTTTCTGGGGAACTTCAGGTCTGATAACTACAGAGAATTTGTCAATGAGATGATTGAGAACTACAAGATAATGGGATGTAATATGTCTTTGAAAATGCACTTTCTGCACTCCCATCTTGATTTCTTCCCTGAAAATCTAGGGGCTGTGAGCGACGAACACTGGGAGCGCTTCCACCAGGACATCGCGGAAATGGAAAGGCGCTATCAGGGTAAATGGTGTCCAAATATGTTAGCAGACTACTGCTGGACGCTGAAGAGGGATATTTCTAAAGCGAAGTACAGCCGAAAATCCAATTCACATACATTTTGGGTGAGCAAATATAATTTCAGCTAAGATATAATAAATTGTAATGTATAGACACGAAAAATGTTTTTCATGTGATTACTCGAAAACCCTGGGTGATGGAAAAGTTCCGTAAAAAAAAATTCAAATTAGCACAAAGAAGTAAGATAGAAACACACATTTTCTCCCTTGTAACATAAAAAAGTTCAAAGTTTGTTGGCCAGTGTAATTAGAATATATTATTATAATAGAAACGAATGTTTTTACTAGACTTGTTCGGTGGCGTAATTGATCGAGAACTGGGATAAATCCACAAATTCGTGTTTAAGTCCCGATGGAGCATTTATTAATTTTTCTTATCACACACACACATACACACACACACACACACACACATATATATATATATATAATTCAAGGAGGAATTATATCCATTTTTATTTTAAAATTGTGCTTGTAATTTAGAATAACATAACATCATATCTAAAAAAATATGCAAAGACAAACATTTTAAACATTGCATTTAAATTTGTTATATTATGTTAGAATATAATGGTACTGTACATCAATTGTATGTAGACTTCAAAAAAGCATATGATTCAATTAAGAGGGAGAAGTTATGTTAAATTTCAAATGTGAACAGTACAAAACGTAATATATTTTCAGACATTTTAAACCAATGAAAATATGATATTTATAATTGTATTTAGTATTTACCTGATAAAGGAAGAGATGCGATTTCTTCATTCCAAAAAATTACTGTTACAAACTAGATTTAAACCTGTCAAACATTGGTATTTTATTGAATTCAAATCAAAATTGACTTTTCCAATATTCACACACAGTGGCGTTGCTCCGCAACGTAAGTTCTTATTACGTCTACATATTTGTTATTTTTTCCTAAAAAACCCAGTTTCACAGAATAGTGTTACGAAGTTAATATTTCTTGTAAATCTTTGGAGGCGGATATATTATATACATATATACATATTATAATTTAATTTTTAACTTTTAGCAAATCATTCAAAGAATGACATGATTAGAAAAATAAATGCTCGGACGGGACTTGAACCCGGACCTCTGGATTCATATCCCTCTATATCGTGTAATAATTAGAATATATAATTATAAGAGTAATGAATGTTGTAATAGATTTGCTCGATGGCGTAATCGGTAGCGCACTGGGATACATATATAATAATAATTTTTTTCAATTTTTGACAAATGCCAATGTAGGCTCAAAATGTCATGATAAGAAATATAAATGCTCGGACGGGACTTAAACCCGGACCTCTGAATTTATATCCCACACATCTAGTAATAATGAGAATATATTTTTATAAGAGAAATAAATGTTAGTAGTAGAAATATTGATAAAATCCCCTTCCATCCTTACTTTTCTATTAAAGACACTTTCCGATTCTTAATTTTAATTATAGTACTAGCCATCTTAACCCTAAAAGAAGCTTTCATGCTCGGTGGCTTAATCGGTAGCGCACTGGGATATATATATATATATATATATATATATATGTGTGTGTGTATATATATATATCTATATGTGTGTATATATATAGATGTATATTATAATTATTTTTTTGACATTGAGCAATGCAGGCATAAGATTAAATGATAAGAAAAATAAATGGTGGGACGGGACTTGAACCCGGATGTCTGGATTTACATCCTACAACATCTAGTAGTAATGAGTATATATTTTTATTAGAAAATTTTATGTTTGTTGTACATTTGCTCGGTGGCGTAATAGGTAGCGGACTGGGATATATATATATATATTTCGAGATTGAACAATGCAAGCTTAAAATGACATGATAATAAAATAAATGCCATAACTTGACTTGAACGCGGAGCTCTGGAATTATTTCCCACGACTTCTAGTAATAATGAGAATATTATTATTATAAGAGGAATATATGTTTTTACTACAACTCCTCGGTGGCGTAATCGGTAGCACACTAGTGTATATATATATATATATATATATATATATATATATATATATATATATATATAATTATAATTAAATTTCTGAATTTATGAAGACATGGAGTTTATATTCAGAACATTATTGGACGAATACGATAACTGGGGTTTGAAAATAAATTTAGAAAAAAACATTTTATATGGGATGTGGAGCCGAAACCGAAGATTTCATATTAGAAGTTGAAACGGGGTATATTAGAGGATGTGAAGAATTCGAGTATCTGGGAGTAAAATTAGATAAAGAGGATATACAAGAAAGTGATATTAAGAACAGAATAAACACAGGTAGAGCAATAACAGCAATGATGAATGGAGTCTTATGGAACAGACATATAACCAGGAATAATAAGTTACAAATATATAATTGAATAGTGAGAACTACTGTCACATATGGAGCTGAAGTTTGGAAATTCAACAAAAACTTAGAACAAAAATTTATATCGATGGAAATGGATTTCTTGAGGAGAGCTGAAAGATGTTCAAAATTAGACAAAATAAGAAATACTGTCATAAGAGAAAAAATTAATATTGGTTATTCAATAGTTGATTATATACAGTATAGGCAATTAAATTGGTATGGGCACGTACGACGAATGCAAGAGGAAAGATCATCATCATCATCATCATAGTAAATTCACGAATTTAGGCCATTTGTTGACCTGTTTCGGTCTCAAGAGAAACACCATCCAAAAGTCTTTTGAGTGGACGTCCTGGTCTTCTTCTTCCTGCAGGTTGATATCTTAACATTTGTTTGGCTATTCTGTGATCTTCCATTCGATGAACATGTTGCATCCATTTTGACTTATAATCAGAAATTTTGTTTTCTAAAGGTTCCATGTGTAATTCTTCTAAGATGTCATTTTTTTTGTGATCTAATAGTGTGTATCCTGCAGTCCTCCGAAGGTATCTCATTTCAGCAGATCAAAGTCTCTGTATATCCTTCTGTTTCAACGTCCATACTTCGCTACCATACAAAAGAGTTGGAAGAGCCAGTGTTTTATACACTTTTAATCTTGAATGCTTTTGGACTAATTGTGGCTTGAAGATAGAATTTATTAACCCTAAAATTCTTAAAAATTTAGATATTTTTGCATTTACATCCTTTTCTTCTTCATATGAGATATTGCATCCTAGATATGTAAAATTATTCACCTGCTCCAAAATTTTATTGTGCAGTACAATTTTACTTCTAACAGGATCTACACCTTGAAATGCCATATTTTTTTACTTTTCTGTAGATATCATCAAACCATATTCTTCTGTAATTTTGTTAAGTTCATACAGACCTTTCTGTAGAATATCTTCTGAATTTGATATTATTATTTGGTCATCTGCAAACAATAGGGTGTTTAATTTTCTGTTTTCTGATACTCTTATTCCAAATTCATATGTCTTGTTCCAGCAACATATTACTTCATTGATATAACATATTACTTCATTGCAAAGAGTGTTGGGGATAGGGGGCAGCCTTGTCTCACACCACGATTTATAATTCCTTCTTCAGAAAATCTCTTATTTAATTTAATCTTTATGGTGTTGTCTTTGAAAATATTTTGTATGTTCTGCAGAAGTAAATACGGTATATTTCTGTCTTCCAATATATTTAAGAGTTCTGATCTCTTGACTGTGTCGAATGCTTTTTCAAAATCTATGAAAGCAAAATGTGTTTCTAAGTTGAATTCTCTTCTTTTTTCAAGCAATAATTTAACAGAAAATGCTAAATCAATACAAGATCGTCCTTTCCTAAATCCATTTTGACATTCCATAAGGAATTTTTCACTGAAACTTTTCAATTTTCCATTTAAAATGTCTGCATAAATTTTGTAGCATGTTTTTAATAAACTGATTCCCCTATAGTTGTCCATTTTTCTCTTGTCTCCTTTCTTGAACACGGGTATAGCAATGCTTGTCTTCCATTCTTGTGGTATATCTGCATTTTTGAATACATTATTAAAGGAGGACAACAGTCTTTCATGGAACTGTTTGCCTGCATATTTGTACAATTCAGAATTCAAGCCATCTGTGCCAGTTGACTTCCCATTTTTCAATTTCTTTAAACTATTGTTCAATTCTTCCAATGATATTATGGAATCTGTCTCATTATTATTTCGGAAAATTGTATCTTCATAGCTATTGTCATTCCAAAGACTTTTATAATAATTGAAAAAATCTTCTTTTGTTACTCCGCAATTAATTTTGGTAGATTCTTTAATATCTTTATTCAAATGTTTTAATATTTTGAAGACATTAGGTTGGAGCTTATGCAAGTCTGATTCTAAATGTGTAACAAAATTTAACCATGTTTTCCTGTGTCTCTTTCTTATATCCCTCTTAACAATAGCTCTACAGCGTTTGAATTCTATTTCATTTTCTACTTTCTTTGTGTTTAAATATTTTTTATAAGCTGCATTTGTTTCTTCAATAAATTGTTTTATTTGATCATCCCAGATTTTTAGAGTTCTATTTCTTCTAGGTTTTATATTTACTTTTCCTAAAGTTTCATTAGCTGCATTTTGAATTATCATTTTAATGTTTTTCCATTCTTCTTCAACATCATTACTTTCTGGAGTTGTAGCCATATATTGCTGAATTGTTCTCGAATATAACCATTTAATGCTGTCATCATAAAATATTTTTACCTTGTACTTTTGTTCTATGCTCTGTTGTTGTTTCTTCTTTTTTAACCATCTTGGTGGAAATCTTATTTTTGCTTCTACTAGGTAGTGATCTGAACCGATATCATATCCTCTGTAGGCTCCGACATCGAGAAACAATTTAAAGATCTTATTATTTGCAATTAAATAATCAATGATAAAATTTGAGTCCTGACGATGCCAGGTATACTTATGTATGCTTCTATGATTGTAAAAGGTATTCTTTATTCTCAGTTCATTGTAGATAGCAAAATCTGTGAATCTTGTCCCACGTCTATTGCTGGTTGGTTCACCAAATGTTCCAATATTATTCTTGACTTGAGCATTGCCCACTCTGACATTTAAATCTCCTATTATGAGAATGTAATCATTTCTATTTATTTTGCTATACATTTCTTGTAATATTTTATAAAATTCTTCATTGTATTCTTCACGGCCTTCCTCTGGCGCATATACACCAAGAACTGTCAAATTACCTCTATTTATTTTCAGTCGAAGCTCTAATATTCTTTCAGTCCAGTAAGCGTAGTGTTGAATTTTATTTCTTATGGTTTTATTAATCCAAATCATTACTCCAGCTTGTCCATGGGTTTTCCTGTCGACACCGCTATATATTTGTACATAATTTTGTGTTTCTTTCGTTCCTTTAAGTTTCTTCTTAGTTTCTGTAGTTACTGCAACATCAATGTTTCTATTTTTAAATATAATGTCTAGTTCCTCTTCTTTTCATGGATGCTTCGGAAATTCCAGGTTGCATATCTTACAATATCATTGTGCCGTTTTCGTTTAACCATATTTCTTTGCTGTGGGTCGTCATATTTCAATTCAATCTGGATTTTTTCATGTTGAGACTGGAAAGTAGTTTTGAAGTTCCTTAGGACAGGTTACTGGCCCGACGTTAAGTAGTCCAGTGGTAGGACTGCTACCTTTTAGTCTCTGGACAGACATTAGGATACCGCATTTACTCAGTACCCGATGGAACGGTTATACCACCGTGACTCGGTCCTCAGAGCCTCGTTTGTGAAAACAGGTTGTACCACGAGAAGGTGAGGATGAGAATTGGGTAGGAGAGGTTATACACACGTCACTACTCCTTACAACCCAAGAGGAAAGATTACCCAGGAAAATATTGGAATGGTGTCCACCTGGAAGAAGGAGGAGAGGAAGACCTCGAAACTCGTGCATGCATAAAATTAGAACTGGAATGAGAGCAAGAGGACTGGAGGACATGGATTGGATGGAGAGAGACGAGTGGAAAAGAAGTATAAAACTTAAGGCACAGAAAGATGTGTAAACATTAAAACTCTGTATATAAATAAATTAAATTTTTGACATTGATCAATGCAATCTTAAATGATATGATAAAAATAAATGCTCCGACGGGAATTGAACCCGTAACCCTGGATTTATATCCCACTACATCTGGTAATAATGACAATATATTATTATAAGAGAAATGAATGTTTGTACTACACCTGCTCAGTGGCATATTCGGTAGCACACTGGGAGATATAGGCCTATATATACCGTATACCATTATAACTACATTTTTGACATTGGACAATGCAACCTTAAATGACATGATAAAAATATAAATGCTCGCTCGGGACTTGAACGCGGACCTCTGGATTTGAATTCCGCTACTTCTAGTAATTATGAGACTATATTACTATAAGAGAAGAGAATATTTGTACCATATCTGTTTGGTGGCTTAATAGGTAGCGCAATCAAATATATATATTATTGTAATTATATTTTTGAAATTCGGCAAAGCAAGCTTAAAATGACATGATAAGAAAAATAAATGCTCGGACGGACTTGAACCCGGACCTCTGGATTTATATCCCACTACATCTAGTAATAATGAGAATATATTATTATAAGAGAAATGAATGTTTGTACTGGACTAGATTGGTGGTGTAATTGGATGGGCACTCAGACATATATAATTATAATTAAATTTTTCACATTGAGCAATTTAATCTTGAATTGACATGATATGAGAAGTAAATGCTCGTACGGGACTTGAACCCAGACCTTTGAATTTATATCCCACTACATCCAGTAATAATGAGAACATATTAATATATTAGAAATGAATGTTTGTACTAGACTTGCTCGGTGGAGTAATTGATAGAGCAACGTTATAAATCCACAGGTTCGGGTTCAGGTCCCGTTGGAGATTTTATTAATTTTTATTATCATGACACACACACAAACATATATATATATATATATATATATATAAATTCAAGGAGGAATTATATTCATTTTTATTTTAAAATTGTGCTTGTAATTTAGAATAACATAAAATCATATCTAAAAAATGTACAAGGACAGAAACATTTGAAATTTTATACTTAAATTTTTCATATGTTAGATTTCATATGTGAACAATTCAAAACGTAATATATTTTCAGACATTTTAATCCATGATAAATATGATATTTATAATTGTATTTAGTATTTACCTGATAAAGGAAGAGCTGCGCTTTCTTCATTCCAAAAAAAAATATACGGTTACAATCTAGATTTAAACCTGTCAAAAGTTTGTATTTTATTAAATTCAAATCAAAACTGACTTTTTCAATTTTCGCACAGAGTGTAGTTGCTCCACAACGTATGTTGTTATTACGTCAGCATATTTGTTATTTTTTTGCATAAAAAAACACATTTCACAGAATAGTGTTACGAAGTTAATTTTTTTTTGTAAATCTTGCGAGGCGGATATATTGTATACATATATATATATATATATATATATATATATATATATATATATATAAAGTTATAATTAAATGTTTAGATTTTAGCAATGCATGCATAAAATGAAATGATATGAAAAATAAATGCTCGGACGGGACTTGAACCCGGACATCTGGATTCGTATCCCTCTACATCGTGTAACAATTAGAATATATTATTATAAGAGAAATTAATGTTTGTACTAGATTTACTGGGTGGCGAAAACGGTAGCGCACTGGGATACATATATATATATATATATATATATATTTATTTATTATTATTATTATTAAATTTTTGACAAATGAAAATGCAAGGTAAAATGTCATGATAAGAAAAATAAACTCCGACGGGATTTGAACCCGGTCCTCTGGATTCATATCCCACTACATCGGGTAACAGTTAGAATATATTATTATAAGAGAAATGAATGTTAGTACTATACCTGGTCGGTGGCGTAGTCGTTACCGCACTGGGATATATATTATTATCATTATTATTATTATTATTATTATTATTATTATTATTATTACTATTATTATTATTATTATTATTATTATTATTATTATTATTATTATTAAATTTTTGACAAATGCCAATGCAAGCTCAAAATGCCCTGATAAGAAATATAAATGCTCGGACGGGACTTGAACCTGGACCTCAGGATTTATATCCCACTATATCTGGTAATAATGAGGATATTTTATAATAAGAGAGATTAATATTTATACTAGCCTTGCTCGGTGGCGTAATCGGTTACGAACTGATATATATATATATATATATATATATATGTATATATATATATTATAATTATATTTTTGACATTGAGCAATGCAGGCTTAAATTGACATGATAAAAATAAATGCTCGTACGGGACTTGACACCAGACCTCTGGATTGATATCCCACTACATTCAGTAATAATGAGAATATATTATTATAAGAGAAATAATTGTTTGTACAAGACTTGTTCGGTGGCGTAATCGGTAGCGCACTGGGATATATATATATATATATATATATATATATGTATATATATATATATATATTATTACATTTTTGACATTGATCAATGTAAGCTTAAAATGACACGATAAGAAAAATAAATGCTCGGATCTCTATATTTATGTCCCATTCCATCTAGTAATAATGAAAATATATTATTATAAGAGAAATGAATGTTTGTACTAGACAAGCTCGGTGTTGTAGTCGGTAGAGCACTGTGATATATATATATATATATATATATATATATATATATATATATATATTATAATTAAATTATTGACATTGTGCAATGCAGGAATAAGTAGAAATTATAAGAAAAATAAATGTTAGGACGGGACTAGAACCCGGACCTCTGGATTTACATTCCACTACTTCTTGTAATAATGAGAATACTTTATTATTAGAGAATTTAATGTTTATAGTACACCAGTTCGGTGGCGTGATCGGTAGCGCGCTGGGATATATCTATATTGTAATTACATTTTGAATTTGAGCAATGCAAGCTTAAAATGACATGATAAGAAAAATAAATGCTGGGACGGGACTTGAACCCGGACATCTGGATTTATATCCCACTACATTTAGTAATAATAAGAATATCTTATTATAAGAGAAATAAATGTTTGTAATAGACATTTCGGTAGCGTAATGGGTAGCGTATGGGATATGTGTATGGGATATGTGTATATATATATATATATATATATATATATATATTATAAATGAATCTTAGACATTGATCAATGCAAGCTGAAAATAAGATGATGACAAAAAAAATGCTCAGACGGGACTTGAACAACGACCTCTGCATTTATATCCCAATACATCTAGTAATAATGAGATTATATTATTATAAGAGAAGAGCATTTTTGTAGTAGAGTAGCTTGGTGGTGTAATCGGTAGAACAATGGAATATACTGTATATATTCCATCCATAGTAATTCTGCCCGAAGTCTGGTCCTTCACTGAAATCATAGCATTTTCATGCTATGCTGGAGTAACAAGTTTAAATGAAGATATACAAAGATACCAACAAGAATGAAAAAATCATCTGAGGAGAATGGCAAGAAATAGACTTCCAAAATTGGCATTTCAATGTACCCCAACTGGACATAGGGACCAAGGAAGATCAAAACATCGGTGAAAAGATCAAGACCATATTCGCTAGGTTTACCGTACAGGACACATGGCCTAAAACGAATTTGTTCAAGATGATGCTTGCAGCTTGTAGGTGTGGTAGCTTCACGTTGCTTTCCTATATTATTGTAATACATTTTTTGACATTGGGCAAAGCAAGCTTGAAATGACGTGATAAGAAAAATAAGTGCTCGGACGGGATTTTAACCCGGACCTCAACATTTTGAACCCACTACATGTAGTAATAATCAGAATATATTATTGTAAGAGAAATAAATATTTGTACAAGTCTTGCTTGGAGGCGTAATCGGTAGCGCACTGATATATATATATATATATATATATATATTAAATGTTTCACTTTGAGCAATGCAGGCATAAGATGAAAGGTAAAAGGTAAAGTGAACCCACAACAGGCCTCAGGAGGCCCTTGGGGTAGTAGGAGGTTAAGGCTCCCACTTTTTCTAGACAATCGGCACTTGATGTCAGCCGGGTTGTCAGCCCTGCGTGACGGCCGCCTTTACCCCAGAACAAGCGTCTGGTACTCACTTCCGTTAGAGGCTGAGTCGACCCCAGGGCCATAGTGCCGCCAGAGAGTTTGGGTCAGTTTAAAAATCCTGACCCCAACGGGACTTGAACCCTCGACCCTCCGGCTTGTAGCTCAGTGCCTTAACCACTACGCTACGGCGTACCCCAGGCATAAGATGAAATGATAATAAAAATAAATGTTAGGATGGGACTTCAACCCGGATCTCTGGATTTACATTCTAGTACATCTAGTAAGAATGAGTATATTTTTTTTAGATTCTATGTTTCTATTACATTTGGCCAGTGGCGTAATAGGTAGCGTACTGATATATATATATATATATATATATATATATATTGTAACTAAATTTTGACATTGAGCAATGCGAGCTTAAAATGACATGAAAAGAAAAATAAATGCTCTGACGGGACTTGAACGCGGAACTCTGGAATTATATCCCACGACTCCTAGTAATAATGAGAATATATTATTATAAGAGAAATATATGTTTTTACTACACTTCCTCGGTGGTGTAATCGGTAGCACACTGGTGTATATATACAATTATAATTACATTTTTGACATTGATCAATGCAATCTTAAATTATATGATAAAAATAAATGCTCCGACGGGAATTGAACCCATAATCGGTAGCACACTGGCATATATATATACATATATATATATATATATATATATATATATATATACTATTATAACTAAATGTTTGACATTGAACAGTGCAAACTTAAATGACATGATAAAAAACATAAATTCTTCTTCGGGACTTGAACGCGGGCCTCTGGATTTATATCCCACTACTTCTAGTAATAATGAGACTATGTTACTATAAAAGAAGAGAATATTTGTACTAGACCTGTTTGATGGCGTATCAGGTAGCACAATGGGAAAAAAAAATATATATATTATAATTATATTTTTACATTGGGTAAAGCAAGCTTAAAATGACATGATAAGGAAAATAAATGCTCGGACGGACTTGTACCCGGACTTCTGGATTTATATCCCACTACATCTTGTAATAATGAGAATATATTATTATAAGGGAAATGAATGTTTGTACTTAACTTGATTGGTATATATATATATATATATATATATATATATATATATATATATATATATATATATAATAACCGGCTGGGCAGAGAGAAATGACATAAAGATAAATGAAGAGAAGACAGAAATGATAGTGTTTAGGAAAGGCGGTAGACTGACCGAAGCAGAACAAATTAAATGTAATGGGAAAATCCTCAACAGAGTTAACAACTTTAAATATTTAGGCCTCACGATACAAACAACCGGGAAGAGCTTCAGGCTACATATCAGATCAAGAGCGGTGGCAGCAATAAGGGCAATGAATGAAATTAGGAACATCAGGTTACTGTCAATCAGCACCGCTATGGACTTGTTCAGATTGAAGGTACTACCCGTACTTGTGTATGGACTCGACTTGATATGGGAATACCTCACATATAAGCAACTGGAAGACATGGGGAAAGTGAAGTCAAGATACCTCAAGAGACTCTTAGGAGTATCACCGAGTACGAGATCGAGGCTGGTTTACGAACTCACCAGAGAGACGTTTTTAATAGAAGATCTGCGGACAACACTACTCTTACCGTCTAGTAAGGCCTACAATGTACTCTTGCAAGACCTGCAAGAGAAGAAGAAGGACATACCATCATCATTCTATGCGACCTGTGCGATGCAAGACAGACGATGGACAGAATCGAACTGTGAAATGCGTCATATCACTACCAGGCTGGCAGTCCATGGCTTCCATCACAAGATATGCTGCAACAAGACATTTCATGAACCTAACGACATGTGCATATGTGTTTTGTGTTCACAAAAATGTGAAAAGTACCACATTCTGAATTGTAAAAAACGACTTAAATCAATCAGTGCTTATAGCAAAGACAATTAAGCACTTCACATGTAATATCTGCACAGTCTGTGCGCATTTCTCCTTTATATATAATAATAATAATAATAATAATAATAATAATAATAATAATTTTTTTTTCACTATGGGCAATTCAATCTTGGATTCACATGATATGAGAAGTAATTGCCCGTACGGGACTTGAACACAGACCTCTGTATTTATATCCCACTACATCCAGTAATAATGAGATATATTATTATAATAGAAACGAATGTTTTTACTAGACTTACTACATATAGTATTAGAATTAAATTTTTGACATTGAGCAATGCAATCTTAAATGACATGTTAAGAAAAATAAACGCTCCGACGGGGATTGAACCCGGATCCCTGGATTTATATCCCACTACGTCTGGTAATAATGACAATATATTATTATAAGAGAAATGAATGTTTGTACTACACTTGCTCAGTGGCGTAATCGGTGGTACACTGGGATATATATACTATTGTAACTTAATGAAACCCGCCAAAGCCTGTCCCAAGCCAGGTTAGAAAAGGGTGAGCGGGAGGAGTATCAACCTCGTTAAAAAACCAGGGTTCAGTACGCCCGGCTGATAGTACCCTCTGAGGGCCCCTTATCTAGGGTTCAGATACTGCTGCCTTGCAGTTCTTCATTGGCTTGACAAAGGCTAGAGGAAGAAAACCTTTAATAAAAATTACCTGGTCCTCCAGGTTGGGGGTTGATGCATCATGCGAGCTCCCTGTTCGTCACAAAATACACAACAATGCCAAAAAGCCTCAAGATTTAAAGCCGGACGGAAATAAACCAAGACGACAAAAGCAAAGGAAAAGGACATTTCTTGTTGGAACGTGGAATATTGGAGGTGTTCAAAATAAAATGGTTGACATCATAGAGGAAATGAAAATGCTTAACCAAGACATAATTGTGCCAACAGAAACAAAAAAAAAAAGGAAAAGGTTCAGAAGTTAAAGGTCCATATATGCATTTTTTCAGCGGAGTAGAGAAACATAAACGAGCGCAGAGAGGAATCTCAATGATAATTAAGAAGAAATTCAAGAAATGTATAACAAGTTTGGAGGCCATAAATGAAAATATGATTAAAATGAATATAAATATTTTTGGGAAAAAAGTTACAATTCTAGGAGTGTATGGCATAAGCCAAGATGAATCGCCCACGAAGAAAGATGAGTTCTATGGAAATTTGAATAACGTAATAAGCGAATTTGGGAACTCAAGAGAAATTATTATGATGCGAGATTTTTAAGGTAGAACTGGTACCCGGACTGGAAGTGAAGTGGTCGGTCCTTTTGGAGAAGAAACTATTAATGATAACGGCGAAAGACTTATGGAAATATGTGAGCAGTACTCGTTAAAAATTACAAACGGATTTTATCAACACAAAGACATTCACAAATACACAAGATATCAAGATACTTTACAGCAGAGATCAATAATAGATTATATAATTGTTGGACAAAATACAGATTTGAAAATACAAGATGTTAGAGTGTATAGAGGCCCAACCTGTGGCAGTGATCATTATTTGGTAAATGCAAACATATTTTTTCCATATTTTAATAGGAGTGACGATAAGAAAGAGAAATTGGAGACATCAGAAATTACTCACACACCTCTATATAATACTCAGTTGTTACAGGACGACAGTATTTTATACCTTTACCTCAAGAGGCTGCACGAAAAGTTAATAGAAAATACATTTGATACTCCTGAAAAACAATATCAGTATATTGTCGAAAATATACATATGGCTGCTAGGGAGGCTTTGGGAGAAAAGGAAATGGAGAATAAGAAAACTTATTTTTGGAACAAGGAGATTAAGAATGATGTAGATGATAAAAAAGTAAATATCTTAAATGGTTAAGTACAAAAACTTTGACGGACCAAATGGAGTATAAAAAAGCACAAGCAAGAGTAAGAAAGAAGGTGACAGAAGAAAAGAATAAATATTGGGAAAGAACCTGTCAAAGAATTTAAACTTATATTCGAGGAAAAAGATGTTCAGAGGCATGGAGAACTTTGAAAAACCCGTTGGGTGGGCGTTCCGTGAATATCCGTCTCAAGAAAGCCTTCACTCGGTGGGAGTTACGGATATATCCAACGAAATATATATTATTTTTTTTATAAATTATTTGGCGATGCAGGAACACAAAATTTTGAAGATCTGTTCTGTATGGGTATGACATCTAGTGTGATTTTTTTCAACCCCCTTTGACCGGTCTCTTAACAGTTTCTTATTACGAGAGTTAAAATCACATATCATGTATGCGCGCAAGAACGGACTAACATATATCGGTAACTGGCCAGCTATATAACATTCATGATAAAATATTATTCACTAGACGTGTTCAGAAAAAAAAAACAGACATAATCTTGGTTGTACCCCGTCCCTCAAACAAAATATATCTTTAAACTCAGATTAGCCTTAAACCTTAATGCAAGAACGGTCTAAGTTAATTGAAACCAATAATAACTCTGGTAAAGTTTCTTGTAAACTTCTCATCCACACGTTTAAATGAGAGGTCTGTCTTTTATCACATTAGAAAAATATTGCACAAAACATTCAATTGGGGTTGCTAACTTTACCCTCCATTCTCCAGTCTTGAAGTAACTAGTTCAAACGTCTTATTTCGCTCTAGTTTTTTTTTTTTTCACTTCATCATATTTTTTTATAAGCTACTTACAATTTACTGAAAATATGAGTGTTTTCTAAAATGAAGTTATGTAGCATTCATAATACTAACAACAATAATAACCAGTGACTTCTCAACACACCAGTGTTCAATAACGCCACTGATAATATCTGATGACGTCAATAATCACTATTACTACAATAAAAACTACTAATTGTACGGATATATATTTTTACGGTATATTAAAGATCTAAAAATTAAAAAAAATGCGATTATTTGTAATAACTCAAAACTGACAGTATTTAGTAACGCCACTGGTCATATGTGTCGTAAAATTGTAATATTTACACAGTGTTAAAAGAGATTGTATATTTACATTGTAAACTTCGGAGTAAATTGCCAATATAAATTAATTAATTTATTTATACATATATCCTAAATGCTTAGTTTATATCGATGTAAGACTTGAAACAACGCCACTGATGACAGACACCATGTAAGGCCAGAGTTAACATTTATTGCATTTAAGAGATTTGCATACTTTTTAATATTCATTACATGTAATATAAATAATGTTTTCCAAATTACTTTAAATTGAACACGAGAAGACACTTGTGCCGTTTTTGTACTAAAGTTGAAAAAAATAAAAATATGAAATTTCGATTAAAAAATATGACCATATGAAAGAGAATGGTTGTTTTGTATAATATTTGATGGATATGTTACAAATGTTTACTCCCTGTATTTTTTATAATATTTTAAATTAAAGGAAGAAAAGGCTCCCCACAGAGCTGTAGAACTGCACTAGCTAGGTCCCCAGTTAAGGGGTTGAACGCCAGGACACAAAAAAATCAATATTCAGGCAATTTCTTTAGATGAATGGAAATTATATTTTAGCAAGCTGTTGACTGAAGATCGTTTGGAACTTTTAAGTAGAATTGCAGAGGAAACTGATGATAAAAACAGAACGAGTATACATTTAGGTATTGAGACAGTAGAGATAGCAATAGGAGGTTTAAAAAATGGAACGGCTTGTGGGGAAGAAGGAGTACAGCCAGAATTAATTAAATATGGTACAAGGAAATTATTTGAATTGTTAAGGAGCCTTTTTGAGAGATGCTTAAACGGAGAACATGTATCAGTAAAATGGAAAATTGGGTTCATATCACTCATTCATAAGAAAGGATGAGTGCAATAATTATAGAGGAATCACCGTAATGAATGTTTTTAGCCGTATATATGGAAAAATAATCAAATACTATTTGGAACACAATTATAAACATAAGGAGAATGAAGTACAAGCAAACTTTAGGTCTGAGAGATCTACAATTGATCACATATTTGTGGTAAAACAATTGATTGAAAAAACGAATAATAATAACAATCCAAAAAGTTCATTTCACATTTGTGGATTTAGAAAAGGCATATGACACTGTACCTTTACAAAAGTTGTGGGAAGCATTAGAAGATATGGCCATAAACGATACAATTATTAATGCAATAAAAAATTTGTATAAAAATGCAGTATCTAAAATTAAAATTGGAAAATATATATCAGAAGAAATTAAAGTAACAAAAGGCCTTCGTCAAGGTTGTAGCATATCACCAACATTATTTAAGATATTTATACATAAAGCACTGTCAAACTGGAGCAAAAAATGTTCAGGAATGGGAGTACCAATTGGAGATGGATCAACAGATACAATATATACACTGTTATTTGCGGATAACCAGATAATAATTGCTCAAGAATATGAAGACATGGAGTTTATGTTCAGAAAATTATTGGACGAATACGATAACTGGGGTTTGAAAATAAATTTAGAAAAAAAACATTTTATATGGGATGTGGAGCCGAAACCGAAGATTTGATATTAGAAGATGAAAAGGGGTATATTAGAGGATGTGAAGAATTTGAGTATCTGGGAGTAAAATTAGATAAAGAGGATAAACAAGAAAGTGATATTAAGAACAGAATAAATAAAGGTAGAGCAATAACAGCAATGATGAATGGAGTCTTATGGAACAGACATATAACCAGGAAAAATAAGTTACAAATATATAATTCAATAGTGAGAAGTACTGTCACATATGGAGCTGAAGTTTGGAAATTCAACAAAAACTTAGAACAAAAACTTATGTCGATGGAAATGGATTTCTTGAGGAGAGCAGCAAGATGTTCAAAATTAGACAAAATAAGAAATACTGTCATAAGAGAAAAAATGAATATTGGTTATTCAATAGTAGATTATATACGGTATAAGCAATTAAATTGGTATGGGCACGTACGATGAATGCAAGAAGAAAGATTACTCAGGAGAACATTGGAAAGGTGTCCACCTGGAAGAAGGAGGAGAGGATGACCTCGAAACCCGTGGATGCAGGGAAATAAGAACTGGAATGAGAGCAAGAGGACTGGAGGACATGGATTGGATGGAGAGAGACGAGTGGAGAAGAAGAATAAAACTTCAGGCACAGAAAGGTGTGTAAACATTAAAACTCTGTATATAAATAAATTAAATGTTTGACATTGATCAATGCAATCTTAAATGACATGATAAAAAATATAAATGCGTCTTCGGGACTTGAACGCGGACCTCTGGATTTATATCCCATTACTTCTAGTAATAATGAGACTATATTACTATAAGAGAAGAGAATATTTGTACTACACCTGCTTGATGGCGTAATAGGTAGCGCAATGGAATATATATATATATATATATATATATATATATATGGTATGATAAGAAAAATAAATGCCTGGGATTCGAACCCTCACTGGGATATATATATTATTATTATTATTATTATTATTATTATTATTATTATTATTATTATTACTACTAGTATTATTATTATTAAATTTTTGACAAATGCCAATGCAAGCTCAAAATGTCCTGATAAGAAATATAAATGCTCGGACGGGACGGATCTCTATATCTATATCACATTGCATCTAGTAATAATGAAAATATAAGACGAATGTTTGTACTAGACATGCTCGGTGTGGTAGTAGGTAGAGCACTGTGATTATATATATATATATATATTAATTAAATTATTGGCATTGAGCAATGCAGGCATAAGTAGAAACGATAAGAAAAATACATGTTAGGACGGGACTAACTTCTTGTAATAATGCGAATACTTTATTATTAGAGAATGTAATGTTTGTAGTACACTTGCTCGGTGGCGTGATCGGTAGCGCACTGGGATATATCTATATTGTAATTACATTTTGACTTTGAGCAATGCAAGCTTGAAATGACATATTGAGAAAAATAAATGCTGGGACGGACTTGAACCCGGACCTCTGGATTTACATCCCACTACATCTTGTAATAATGAGTTTATGTTATTATAAGAGAAACGAATGTTTGTACTTGATTTGATTGGTGACGTAAAGGGAAGGGCACTGGAATATATATATATATATATATATATATATATATATATAGTTAGAATTAAATTTGCACATTGAGCAATTCAATCTTGAATTGACATGATATGAGAAGTAATTGCTCGTACGGGACTTGAACACAGACCTCTGTATTTATATCCCACTACATCCAGTAATAATGAGAATATATTATTATAATAGAAACGAATGTTTTTACTAGATTTGTTCGGTGGCGTAATTGATAGAGCACTGGAATAAATCCACAGGTTCGGGTTCAAGTCCCGTTGGAGCATTTATTAATTTTTCTTACCATGTCAAACACACATATTATATATATATATAATTCAAGGAGGAATTATATTCATTTTTATTTTAAAATTGCGCTTGTAATTTAGAATAACATAAAATCATATCCAAAAAATATACAAATACAGAAACATTTGAAATTTTGTATTTAAATTTATTTTATTGTGTTAGATTTCAAATATGAACAGTACCAAATGTAATATATTTTCAAACATTTGAATCCATGAAAAATGTTAATTTATAATTGTATTTAGTATTTACCTGATAAAGGAAGAGCTGCGATTTCTTCATTCCAAAAAATTACTGTTACAAACTAGATTTAAACCTGTCAAACCTTTGTATTTTATTGAATTCAAATCAAAACTGACTTTTTCAATATTCACACACAGTGGCGTTGCTCCGCAACGTAAGTTCTTATTACGTCTACATATTTGTTATTTTTTGCTAAAAAAAAACATTTCACAGAATAGTGTTACGAAGTTAATATTTCTTTTGTAAATCTTGGGAGGCGGATATATTATATACATATATTATATATATATATATATATATTATAATTATTTTTTTTTGTTTTATCAATGCTTGCATTAAATGACATAAAAAAAATAAAATCTCGGACGGGACTTGATCCCGGACCACTGGATTCATATCCCACTACATCGTGTAACAATTAGAATATATTATTATAAGAGAAATGAATGTTTGTACCAGACTTGCTGAGTGGCGTAATCGGTAGAGCACTGAAATATATATATATATATATAATTATTATTATTATTATTATTATTATTATTATTATTATTATTATTATTATTATCATTAGATTTTTGAAAAATGCTAATGCAAGCTCGAAATGTGATGATAAGAAATATAAATGCTCGGACGGGACTTGAACCCGGACCTCTGGATTTATATCCCACAACAAATAGTAATGATGAGAATATATTGTTATAAGAGAAATAAATGTTTGTACTAGACTTGCTCGCTGGCTTATATATATATATATATATATATATATATATATATATATATATATATATATACATACACACATATATAATAAATTAATTTATGTCATTGAGCAATGCAACCTTAAAATGACATATTGAGAAAAATAAGTGCTCGGACGGGACTTGAAGCCGCAACTCAGCATTTATATCCCTGTACATGTAGTAATAATCAGAATATGTTGTTATAAGAGAAATAAATATGTGTACAAGACTTGCTTTGTGACGTAATCAGTAGCGCACTGGGATATATATATATATATTATAATTAAATTTTTGACATTGAGCAATGCAGGCATAACATAAAATGATAAGAAAAATTAATGTTAGGACGGGACTTGAACCCGGACCTCTGGATTTACATCCTACTACATCTAGTAATAATGGGTATATTTTTTTATTAGAGAATTTTATGTTTGTATTACATTTGGTCTGTGGCGTAATAGATAGCGCACTGATATATATATATATATATATATATTGTTAATAAATTTTGACATTGAGCAATGCGAGCTCAAAATGACATGAAAAGAAAAATATATGCTCTGACGGGACTTGAACGCGGACCTCTGGATTTATATCCCACGACTTCTGGTAATAATGCGAATATATTATTATAAGAGAAATATATGTTTTTACTACAACTACTGGATGGGACAGGTATATATATACACTTTTATAATAATTATTTTTGACATTGAGCAATGCAATCTTAAATGACATGGTAAGAAAAATAAACGCTTCTACGGGAATTGAACCCCGACCCCTAAATTTATATCCCACTACATCTGGTAATAATGACCATATATTATTATAAGAGAAATGAATGTTTGTACTACACTTGCTCAGTGGCGTAATCGGTGGCACACTGGTATATATATATATATATATATATATATATATATATATATACTATTATAACTAAATGTTTGCCATTGAACAGTGCAAACTTAAATGACATGATAAAAAATATAAATGCTTCTTCGGGACTTGATCGCGGGCCTCTGGATTTATATCCCACTACTTCTAGTAATAATGAGACTATGTTACTATAAGAGAAGAGAATATTTGTACTAGACCTGCTTGATGGCGTAATAGGTAGCGCAATGGAATATATATATTATTATAATTATATTTTTGACATTGAGCAAAGTAAGCTTAATTTGACATGATAAGGAAAATAAATGCTCGGACGGACTTGAATCCTGACCTCTGGATTTATATCCCACTACATCTTGTAATAATGAGAATATATTATTATAATGGAAATGAAGGTTTGTATTAGACTTGTTCGGTGACGTAATTGACAGAGCACTGGGATATATCCACAGGTTCGGGTTCAAGTCGTTGGAGCATTTTATTAATTTTTCTTATCATGTCAAACACACACACACACACACACACACACATATATATATATATATATATATATATATATATATAATTCGTCAACCACTGTGATCTCGAGGTAGCGTGCTGCCTTGTCACGCAGCGGGCCGGGCTCGATCCCCGTCGGGGTAGTTTTCTGGGTGAGGTTTTTATCGGGGTTTTTCCTCACCTGTAAGACAAATGTCAGGAAAACTTTAAAGCCCAAACGGTCCCCGAAATCCTATGGCCATCATCTTCATCACCATCATCCTTATCATTATCATCATCACCATCATCCTTCGCCGGTGTGGAAAGCAACGGGAAGCTACCACACCTAAACAATTCCCTAGTAAAACTGCAAGCATAGCATGACAATGCTATGATTGCAGTGAAGGACCTGCCTTCGGACAGAATTACTAAGGATGGATGATGGATATATAATTCAAGAAGGATTTATATTCATTTTTATTTTAAATTTGCACTAGTAATTTAGAATAACATAAAATCATATCTCAGAAATATACAAAGACAGAAACATTTGAAATTTTGAATCAAATTTCATATATTATGTTAGATTTCAAATGTGAACAGTACAAAACGTAATGTATTTTCAAACATTTTAATCCATGAAAAATATAATACTCGTATTTATAATTGTGTTTCCTACAATATAGATCATGTAGTTCACTGTTATGTGGTCTTCTGCATTCGCACGTCTGTTCATCTCTCTTTTGTTCTACAATTTTCCTAAGAACTTTGTGTTGAAACAATACAGATTTTCATTATATTATTGTTATTATTATTACTATTATTATTAGTGTTATTATTATTATTATTATTAAATTTTTGACAAATGCCAGTGCAAGCTCAAAAAAAAAGCATTTTATTATATGGGTCCGAAACCTGAACAGTAAGCAAAAAATAAGCCAACCAGCTGTTAGCAGTAGAAATGGATTTTCGGAGGCGATGTACAAGAATTTCAAGAATGGACAAGGTCAGAAACACCACAATAAGGGAAATTATACAAGTTGAGAAAACATAATAGCAAAAATAAAAGAAAAACGTTTGAAATGGTATTGACACCTCATAAGAATGGAAGAAGAGAGAATACCATAGAAGATCATTAATTGGAAAGCTAATGGATGAAGTGGAATAGGTGGGCCTAGAGAACGATGGATGGACGGAGTGAAGAGAAGTATGGAAGCTAGAGATCTGAGGGAAGATGATGTTTTAGACAAGAAACCTCTACTTACAAATCACTTTCGTTTGAAGAAGAAACACTGTATTGTGGAATATTCCTAAATAAAAAAAATATTGCATATTATTATTATATTATTTTAAAACAAAAATTATGGCATTTCAAGGTATAGATCCTGTCAGAAGTAAATTGTACTGGACAATAAATTTTGGAGCAGGTGTATAATTTTACATATCTAGGATGCAATATCTCATATGAAGAAGAAAAGAATGTAAATGCAAAAATATCTAAATTTTTAAGAATTTTAGGGTTAATAAATTCTATCTTCAAGCCACAGTTAGTCCAAAAGCCTTCATGACTGAAAGTGTATAAAACACTGGCTCTTCCAACTCTTTTGTATGGTAGCGAAGTATGGACGTTGAAACAGAAGGATATACAGAGACTTAGATCTGCTCAAATCAGATATCTTCGGAGGACTGCAGGATACACACTACTAGGTCACAAAAAATGAAGACATCTTAGAAGAATTACACATGGAATCTTTAGAAAACAAAATTTTTGATTATAAGTCAAAATGGATGCAACATGTTCATCGAATGGAAGATCACAGAATACCCAAACAAATGTTAAGATATCAACCTGCAGGAAGAAGAAGACCAGGACGTCCACTCAAAGACTTTTGGATGGTGTTTCTCTTGAGACCGAAACAGTTCAACAAATGGCCTAAATTCGTGAATGTACTATGATGATGATATTTTAATTTACAATTTATTTATTAATAATATTATATATTAGTAATATTATTATATTGTATTATTTTAATTTACAATTTATTTATTAATAATATTATAATAAAATAAATATTGAAATTATAGATTTTATAAATATTGCAGTAAATTGTATGTTAGGTTATCGTTTATATTTGTAATGTTTGATAAAATGGCTAATTAACGTGCGAACCCTGTTTACAAAACATGGTCTGGTAAATAAAGTAGATGTGGCAACAATGTACTTCTCTTTCTGCGTCTCCGGAAAAATTAATAAATAGCTCAATGGCCCGTGTAAATTTCAATCAAATTTACATATTGCATTATTTTTAATATTTACACGATAACTGTCAAAGCTGCATAAAAATAAACATTTTCAGACAATTTTGAAAAATTAAGCTATTCAAAAATAATATTAAAACATCCCCGAGCAATTACATAGAGTATATATTTTATTATAAACTTCAAAGTTTTTAAAATATTTCGTTTCCATGTTAATTGACGATCCATTAGTAATGTCAGAACTCGCGTCAAAGAGACACAAACATCGTCACTTAGCGATGGTGTTTTGTTAATTTGCAACACTATAGGCGTACCTTGGATGAACCAGACGCCTGTCGAGTATAAATGTTACAATTTGGAAAATATGAAGTGTATGACGTAATAATAGCAGTTATAACTATTAAATTACCAATAATAACAGTTATAAAAGCAGTTAAACAGTTGTAATTATTTATATAGTGTCCTAAACTTTAAAACTACCAAAAATAGGTCATCGAAATTTTAATTTTTACTTTATTTTTGTGTAGAATATGTTGTTGATTACATCAGATTTTGGTTATTTTTTTAAATATTTCTTGGTTTAAAACTTAATAGCTGTGCTGATAACTGTGATCAATCATAAATATAAATTAGCATTACGTGATTTCTCCATTCTAACACATTACATTTATAATTTTATTTTTAATCTCATGATAGCGGGTTCTCTGCCAGAAGTCCACACATATTAATCGAATTTAAAACTTGAAAAAAACGCATAAATTATTTTAGCAATATGTGAATAATAATCTGAGGAAAGTATAAATTGATTTATTTGCAAAAAAAAAAAAAATTCCTGAAAATTAAATGTGAAGTTGAGGTGACTATAACGCAAGAAAGGCATATGTACAACGTTAAATTTTTTTAACGTTCAAACGAAAGAGACAACTCATGGAGCGCCAGATCATCCAATAATTTTGTGTACATTAACTGTCAACTTTCTCACCTAACTTATTGTCTTTATCGAACCGTGGTACCTAGACTCGCGGACACCACTATCCTGAGATTTTTCCAATCATTCCCTGTATATTCTACTTCCCTAGTATCATGTTAACATTAACCTCCTACATCTATCTTGGCCTTCCCTTTCGTTTAGAGTTTCCATGCCCCTCTTCCATTCCTCATTTGTGTCGCATGACCAGCTCAACGAAGTCTACGAGACTTGACTGTAGAAAACGATGTCGTTTAAACCAACTAATTAACTTACTAGCACTATCGTCCCCGTAGTTTTACGGCCGCGTGTAGATAAGCCCTCCAGACATCCCTATCCTGGAATAGTGTATTCCAATCATCCCCTGTATAATATACTTCACTCAAATCATGATAAATATTATTCTCACGCTTCATTCTTGGTCTACCGAATGGCCGTTTTCACTCTGGTTTTCTATACCAGCTTCAATGCCTCACTTTCTTTCCGCATTCGTACCACGTGTCCTGCGCATCGCAGTCTATAAAACTTAACTGTATTATATTCGATTTCCTACTGTATAGATCATGTAGTTCACTGTTATGTAGTCTTCTGCATTCGCCCGTCTGTTCATCTCTCTTTTGTCCTAAAATTTTCCTAAGAACTTTGTTCTGAAATAGTACAGATTCTCCATTATTCATTTCCATTATTATTTAATATTATTGCTTTTTATTATTTTTTTTCAAATGCCCCAGGATTGTCTTTCGACATTCCTGGTTTCTCTCCTGGCATGGCGTACTTGTAACCCACTTCTGAGGTTGGGGCGCCAGGAAGGTGGGGTTACTTTGCCCCGATGATATGATGGGTGATGTTGATGATAGGTGCGCCAGGAGAGTCCCTAATCCTAAGCTTAACGTAAGATGAATATGAATGATGATAATTGCGATGGCCATATGATTTCGGGTACCGTATGGGCCTTAAAGTTTTCCTGACATTTGTCTTACAGGTGAGGAAAAACCCCGATAAAAACCTCACCCAGAAAAAATGTCCCGACCGGGTATCGAACCCGGGCCCGCTGCGTGACCACAGCGGTGGACTATATTATTATTATTATTATTATTATTATTATTATTATTATAAAATAATTATAATTTATTTATTAATCATTTTTACTAATTATAAATAGTACTATAATAATATGTTTGTTATTGTAAATTTTCCAATTTTTCAGTTAATTTAATGTTACATTTGGTTTATATTTATAAAGTTTGAAAAAATTGCTAATTAACTTGCGAAATATGTTTACACAACACAGTCTAAGAAATAATGTAGATGTGGCAACAATCTACTTGTCATTCTGCGTCTCCGGAAAAATCAATAAGTAGCTCAATGGCCTTCATAAATTTCAATCAAATATACATATTGCATTATTTTTAATATTTACACGAAAACTATCAAAGCTGCATAAAATTAAACATTTTCAGACAATTATGAAAATTAATTGATTCAAAAGTAATATTAAAACATCTCTGAGCAATTACGTAGAGTATATATTTTACTGTAATCTTCAGAGTTTTTAAAATATTTCGTTTCCATGTTAATTGACGATCCGTTTGTATTGTCAGAACTGCGTCAAGGTGACATAAGGTGACACTTAGCGATTGTGTTTTGTTAATTTGAAACACTGTAGGCGTACGTTGAATAAACCAGGTGCCTGTCGAGTAAAAAGCTTGTAATTTGGAAATATGAAGACGTGTATGACGTAATTATATAGGCCTATATATAGGCTCTCCAGACATCCCTATACCTATATGTTTTTCAATCATTCCCTGTATATTCTATTTCCCTGATATCGCCTACGCTTTAGTTTCCTACAAAGAGTTTCCATGCCTCTCTTTCATTCCTCATTTGTGTCACATGACCAGCTCACCGAAATCTAGGAGACTTGACCGTATACAACTATGTCGTTTAAACTAAGTAACTCACTGGATCTATCTGGAACTCTCCATGCACCCCTATCCTGAGTTAATGTTTTCCTCTTATCCCATTAAAATCTACTTCGCACAAATCATATTTAATGTTATTTTCCCACTTCATTCTTGATCTATCAACTGGCTGTTTTTCTCTGGTTTTCCTACAATAATCTTCCATACACCTCTTTCATTGAGACTTGACTGCATAAAATCATGTCGTTTAAACTAACTCATTGGCACTATGGAACCCGTAGGTTCATGGCCACAAGGCCATCCCTATCCTGGGCTAATGTTTTCCAATCATCCCCTGTATAAACTATTTCCCACAAATCGTGATAAATATTATTCTCTCGCCTCATTCTTGGTCTACCGAATGGCCGTATTCACTCTGGTTTCCTATAAGAAGCTTCAATGCCTCCTTTTCATACCGCATTCGTACCACTTGTCCTGCGCATCACAGTCTACGAGACTTAACTATCCTTATTATATCCGGATTCCTACAATATAGATAATGTAGTTCACCGTTATGTAGTCTTCTGCATTCGCCCGTCTGTTCATCTCTCTTTTGTCCTAAAATTTCCCTAAGAACTTTATGTTCGAACACTACAGATTTTCAATATATTATTATTATTATTATTATGATTACTATTACTGTTATTATTATTATTATTATTATTATTATTATTATTATTATTATTATTATTATTATCAAAATAAGAATAACTGATGGAAGAAGTATCGTTGGTATGTTAAACTCAGTACTTTGGAATAGAAATGTAATATACAGAACGAAGAAAACTACATTTCACGTTCTGTTACAAAGCACTTTATTATATGGGTCGAAACCTGGACAGTAAGTAGAAAATAAGCCAACCAGCTGTTAGCAGTACAAATGGATTTTTGGAGGCGAGTTGTTCCAGAAGTTGTCAGAAAATGGGAAATTATGTCTCAGGAAAACTTATTAGGAAAAATAGAAGAAAAACGTTTGAAATGGTATGGACACCTCATAAGAATGGAAGAAGAGAGAATACCATAGAAGATCATTAATTGGAAAGCTAATGGATGAAGTGGAAGAGGCGGGCCTAGAGAACGATGGATGGATGGAGTGAAGAGAAGTGTGGAAGTTAGAGATCTGAGGGAAGAAGTTGCTTTAGACAAGAAACCTCTGACGACAAATCACTTTCGGTTGAAGGAGAAACACTGTGTTGTGGAATATTCCTAAATAAAAAATTATTGTTATTATTATTATTATATTATCTTAATTTACAATTTATTTATTAATAATATTATATGTTCATAATATTATTATATTATGTTATTTTAATTTACAATTTATTTATTAATAATATTATAATAAAATAAATATTGAAATTACAGATTTTATAAATTTTGCAGTAAATTGTATGTTACGTTATCGTTTATATTTGTAATGTTTGATAAAATGGCTAATTAACGTGCGAAATCTGTTTACAAAACATGGTCTGATAAATAAAGTAGATGTGGCAACAATGTACTTCTCATTCCGCGTCTCCGGAAAAATCAATAAGTAGCTCAATGGCCCGTGTAATATATCAATCAAATTTACATATTGTATTATTTTAATATTTACACGAAAACTGTCAAAGCTGCATAAAAAATAAACATTTTCAGACAATTTTGAAAAACTAAACCATTCAAAAATAATATTAAAATATCTCCGAGCAATTACATAGAGTATATATTTTATTATAAACTTCAAAGTTTTTAAAATATTTCGTTTCCATGTTAATTGACGATCCATTAGTAATGTCAGAACTCGTGTCAAGGAGACACAAACATCGCCAATTAGCGATCGTGTTTTGTTAATTTGCAATACTGTAGGTGTACCTTTGATGAACCAGACGCCTGTCGAGAATAAATGTTATAATTTGGAAAATATGAAGAAGTGTATGACGTAATAATAGCAGTTATAACTATTAATAATAACAGTTATGAAAGCAGTTAAACAGTTATAATTATTTATATAATGCCTTAAACTTTAAAACTACAAAAATATGTCATAGAAATTTTAATTTTTACTTTATTTTTGTCTAGAATATGTTGTTGATTACATCAGATTTTGGTTATTTTTTAAAATATTTGTTGGGTTAGATTTTGGTTATTTTTTATTTATTTATTTATTTTTTAATATTTGTTGGTTTTAAACTCCCTCCATGATATCTTTACCTTGTCGTGGTGGAGTGTCTTGCGTACTTAAATGATCCTGAGAGCTATGCCGGCGGTAGCATTGCTGCCGATAGGGTTACCCATGCCGGACTGGTCGAAGGTGATAAGCCAGACGAAAAAAGTACCTTGGGCGAAAGAGTGACGATCTTTCACCGTAAAAATACAACCGTCAAGAAATGCGGACTTGGGTTCAACTGGGGGAAAATTTTCCGGAGGTCAAATAGTCCCCCATTCGGTTCTCCGCGCAGGGACTACTTCAGGGAACCCATGCCAAAGGCTCAAACACAGAGACATGTTCCTAGGAACATGGAATGTTAGGACTTTATACAATAGCGAGGCACTAGAGATATTAACGCGGGAACTAGATAAATCGCCCTTGGATATAGTCGCTTTACAGGAAGTTAGGTGGCCAGGAGAAGGTAGTCAGGAATCAGGAAGCTTTGCATTATACTACGGGGGTGCAGAAAGACCTGCATTTGGAACGGGTTTTTTAGTCAGGAGGAGATCCTATCCGTTATCCGAGATATTAAGTTTGTTAGTGATAGGGTATCATACATAACTCTAAAGGGTAAACTACATGATTTTATAATTGTAGTAGTAGTAGTAGGACTTTATTAGACAAAAGTAAGATATTTATAACATTATTTACAAATATGGGTCGCACGGGCAGTAAGCCGTACGTGCTGTTGACAGTCCGTTACAATAAAGTAATAATTGGTACTAGTGTAAAGAAAAATAAACAACAAAAACAGCAATAACATTACAATTACATAAAGAAAACACAATAATAATATTACAATTAAATAATAACACAATAGCATTATACACTAAAACATTAATATTACATTACATAAAGAAAACACAATAGTATTACAATTAAGTAATAACACAATAGCATTATACACTAAAAAAAACATTAACATTACATAAAGAAAACACATTAATATTACAATTAAATAATAACAGAATAGCATTATACACTAATTAATTTATATATAATTGTTAATAATTAAGGTATTGCATTTTGATAACATATATTTATTCATGAATGAGTGTTGTCCTTATTTTTCGCGTTTTTGTCCAGAAATTTACCGAGGTTTATCCAATTTTCTGGATTTACCAATAACTCGTAGCATGCCAATCTTTCCCGATTTGAATTTAGAAATCTTTCCGGTAATAACTGACGTCTCCAATATTCTAAATCATTACATTTTCCTAATATATGTATCTCATCTTCAAAGTTCCCGCACATTGGACATATTCGCATATCGTGATCGTCGCTAATTTTTAGAAATTTCCATGCCCCTAGCCTAAACCAAGCAAGCCCTGATCTCTCCTTAAATCCTAGGTTGAGTATATACGATTCTTTTCCCCAGACATGTTTTAGGTCTCTTTGTAAACACAGTGAGCGTTTTCCTATACATTCGGCGAAAGTATCTTGTTGGTTTATATCTAAGTACCTCCTCCTTATTTTTCTCCACACGTTCTTGCGATTTTCAGTCCCTTTTCCCCATATCCAGCCCAGCCCAATCTTTTGGAGTTCTCTCCTAACCTCGTCTGCCCAAAATTTAACATCTATGTTTTTAATTTGGTGGTCGTAACAAATTGCTCTAAGCATTGTTTGTTCACCTTGAATTACTCGCAACCAGTATTTGAGTACACGAATTTTACAGTTAATGTCGTCCTGGAATGACCCGAATTCATATAAAATTCCACAGTTAGAAACGGCCTTACTAAGTCCTGTAATATACTTTAGAAAATGCATATATACCTTATTTAGTATTTCCGTTCTTTGGAAACCCCAAATCTCACTACCATAGTGCATTACTGGCCTGACCATGGCTCCATACATTTTTTCTGATGTGCTGACTGGAATATCAGGCACTCGACCCAGAATACCGAGTACACTGTTAAGTTGTCCCCTCCCTTTAAATAATACTATATGAATATGTTTTTTCCACTTTCCGTTCATTTTCAACGTCGTACCAAGATATTCAAAATGTTTCACGTTTTGAAGTACTTGATCTCCGTATTTCCATTCCTCTGCTCTACCATAAACCGTCCCATTTTTAAAGGTCATTGTTTTTGTCTTACTAACATTTACAGTCAATCCCCAATTCCTACATTATATTTCCAGTAGGTCAAGACCTCTTTGCAATCCCTTGATTGTCTTGGAACAGATAATTAAATCATCTGCATACAACAGGACTGGGATTCTAACATTTCCTATCTCCGGAGCCTCAATTTCTCCTTCTAGCATTACGTCTACAATATCATCAACGAATAGATTAAATAGTATTGGTGATAAAATGCAACCTTGTCTCACTTCCCGATTGGCTTCACTGCTCTCTGTAATGTGCCCTTGGTCTACTTTTATACAAAATTTAACATATTTATAAATGACATTAAAGCATGTATCATTTTATGAGACAATCCTTTCCGATTTAATTTTTCCCAAAGTGCGCTTCGGTCCACAGTATCAAATGCCATCTTAAAATCATTGAATGCACAAATAATTTACCCCCCTTCATTTTCAGATTGTCATCAATTAATGTTCTCAGAACAATACGTTGTCCACCGTGGAGTACCCTTCTCTAAAACCTGCCTGATATTTTGAGAGCCTATTGTTCTCTTTAGCCCATTGTCTTATTCGTTCGTAAAGTACTTTACAATATATTTTTCCGAACACTGACAAGAGACAATTCCCCTGTAACTTTCTGGTATCAGTGCCCCACCTTTCCCTTTGTATAGCGGTTGGATGACACCTGTCGCCCAGGCTTCCGGATAATCTCCTCCATTTAAAAGTTTGTTGAACGCAGTTTTCAAAACGTCTAATAATTTATTGGATGATATCATATTTTTCAAGAATTCCCCTGGTATTCCATCAATTCCAGGTGCTTTACCATTCTTTAAACATTTAATGGAAGAAACCACTTCATTTTTCGAAATATCCTGATCCAGTAATTGAATATGAATTGGGTCAGGGATCTCAACTATTTTCCTTGATTATATCTTAACCTCTCATTTCCCAGCACCCTATCAAAGTAACTTCTCCATTCCCCGGGCGTTATTCTTGTCCGATTTATGGACTTTACTTTGAGTTCCGTTAACGCTTTCCATATGTCCGCAATGTTCCCACTTTCAGTCGCGACTCTCATTTCTTCGGATTTCTTATTTTGCCATGCTAGTTTTGTTTCTGCCAATAATTCTTTATATTCCTTTCTCTCTTGCGCATAATTTTTCTGCTTTCATCTGTGCTTTCTTTTCTAAACTTTAAAAGACTACTTTCGACAATTTTTTTCTTCTTGCTACATGCATTATGGTACCACTCTTTGTCCTTCTGGTCCGTTGCGTATTTAACCTTCAATTTACCCTGCTTTTTGAAAACATTCTGTCAAAGTTTTATAATTTCCTCCCTGCTAAGATCATTTAATTGCAGATCCTGTATTAGCGTTTCCAAACTCCTGATAAATTCTTCTCTCAGATCCTCGATCCACCTGAAATGTACATGCCCCCACAGAAGTTAAAAATGACAAGATCAAGGATGAGGCTCTCTATATATCCCTATCCTGAGAGTTTTCCTATCATTCCCTGTATATTCTACATCCCTAGTATCATGTTAATATCAACCTCCTACCTCATTCTTGGCCTTCCCTTTGGTTTTCCTACCCTCTTCCAATCCTCATTTGTGTCACATGACCTGCTCACCGAAGTCTACGAGACTTGACTGTATAAAACTATGTCGTTTGAACCAACTAATTAACTTACTAGCACTGTCGACCCCGTAGTTTCATGGCCGCGCGTAGATAAGCTCTCCATACATCCCTATTCTGGGTTAATGTTTTCCAATCATCCCCTGTATAATCTACTTCCCTCAAATCATGATAAATAATATTCTCACGCTTCATTCTTGGTCTACCGAATGGCCGCTTTCACTCTGGTTTTCTATAGGAGCTTCAATACCTGCCTTTATTTCCGCATTCGTACCCCGTGTTCTGCGCATCGCAGTCTACGAAACCATCATTATATCCGATTTCCTACTATATAGATAAAGTAGTTCACTGTTATGTAGTCTTCTGCATTCGCCTGTCTGTTCATCTCTGTTTTGTCCTAAAATTTTCTTTCTTTCTTTCTTCTTCTTCTTCTTTAAGCCCATGTTTACCTTAACAGAGATTTAGGCGCTCTCCCCCTACAGGGAAGAATTTGAGCCATACTAATTTAGTTACACTTGTTTTCGTATAGATGTCATTTGAGTGGTCCGTGGTCAGCGTTCCGCCTCATACTGATATATAGGAAACCAAGATAGTAATAGGACGGGAAAATTCGGTAAATTTTGCTTAGAGGCCTTTTCATTCAGGCTTAAGGATCTTTTACGAGCCTGAAAATCTTCTTAAGAACTTTATTCTGATATAGTACAGAATGTCCATCATATTATTATTATTATTATTATTATTATTATTATTATTATTATTATTATTAATTATAAAATAATTATAATTTATTTATTTTTATTTATTATTTATAAATAGTATTATAATCATATATTTATTATTATAGATTTTTCAATGTTCTCAGTTAATTTTATGTTACGTTTGGTTTATATTTATAAAGTTTGAAAAAATTGCTAATTAACATGCGAAATATGTTTACACAACATAGTCTAAGAAATAACGTAGATGTGGCAACAATCTACTTGTCATTCTCCGTCTCCGGAAAAGTTAATAAGTAGCTCAATGGCCTTCATAAAATTTCAATCAAATATACATATTGCATTATTTTTCATATTTACACGAAAACTATCAAAGCTGCATAAAAAATAAATATTTTCAGACAATTATGAAAAATTAAGTTATTCAAAAATAATATTAAAACATCTCTGAGCAATTACATAGAGTATATATTTTATTGTAATCTTCAGAGTTTTTAAAATATTTCGTTTCCATGTTAATTGACGATCCGTTTGTACTGTCAGAACTGCGTCAAGGTGACATAAGGTGACACTTAGCGATTGTGTTTTGTTAATTTGCAACACTGTAGGCGTACCCTGGCTAAACCACGCGTCTGTCGCGTATAAATATTAATACATTCAACATGTAAGATTTGTGATAGTTATTGAAGCGTGCTTAGAGTGTTTTCATGCGTGTGGAGCTGTTTTTGTCTTCAATTGAACACGTGGTTGGTTATTTATATTAATATTTGATAAATTATATAAACATGAACATCTGTGAATCTATTTTTTATGAACTCAATAACTGCTTAACCGAATTAAATGGGGTTTTAACCGTCATTTAGAGAATTTCCTTGGGAAAATTAACGTATGTAACTTATTACCGTATGTACTATAGGACCTGAGCAAAATAAATAATAGTTTTAAAAAACCAAAGCAACACGCTTTTTAGAAAACGGAACTAAAAAAATGAAAAATAATTTTAATTTCCAACACGCTTGGAATAAAATTAAAGTGGTCAACAAAAAAAATCATCTCCAACTCATATAGAATAAAACTAGAGGTATGAACAAAAAGAAAATAATTTTACCATCAAAAGCGTGGGGTGCTCTATATCAATTAATATATTTCATAATAAACAGATATTGGTAAAAGTTAAGTCTCTAAGAAGAAAATGTAAAAATCATAAAAAGCACCCTACGCTTTTGATGGTAAAATTATTTTCTTTTTGTTGATAACTCTAGTTTTATTCTATATGTGTTGGAGAAGATTTTTTGTTGACCACTTTAATTTTATCCCAAGCGTCTTGGAAAATATTTTTTTTTATTTATTTAGTTCGGTTTTCTAATAAAGCGTGTTGTTTTAGTTTTTTAAAACTATTATATATTTTTATTTTTTAGTTTTAATATTTTACAAAATAAGGTAAAAATGTAAATATATTTAAATTCGATACTATTGTAGTATGCGCTAAAAGTAATACTCTTCTAAAAAAATCCTCCCAGCCGGATTTGAACCAGCGACCTATGGATTACTGAAATTATATACCGCTAGAGTTCCCCGCTCTACCAACTGAGCTCTTCCAACAATTGACCAGAAAGTCGACAAGTCCGGAACCTATTATACCAGTTTTCATTTTTTTTTATTTTCTGATGATTATGCCCAGGATTTTAGAAAATAAATATGACATTATTGTATTGTCATGGGTCTTTTATAATTATTAAAAGTTTCAAGTGGATCCTGTGTTTCTAAGTGGGTGAAAATCGTGTTCAAAGATTCCGTTACATAAATACAATGACACTTTTGTTGATTTTCTGAACATTCTGGCCAGGATTTTAGAAAATAAATATGAAATTATTGTATTTTCACGGGTCCTTTACAAGTACAGAAAGTGTCAAGTCGATCCAATTATTTTAAGTGAGTGAATATCGCGTTGAAAAATTCGTTTACATAGATAGATAGATACAGGTCAAGCTAAAATAAAGCGTGTGAAATAAATAATAGTTTTAAAAAACTAAAAGAACACGCTTTATTAGAAAACTAGAAAATGAAAAATAATTTTAATTTCCAATACGCTTGGGATAAAATAAAGTGGTCAACAAAAAAATCATCTCCAACACATATAGAATAAAACTAGTTATCAACAAAAAGAAAATACTTTTACCATCAAAAGCGTGGGGTGCTCTATACCAATTAATATATTTGATAATAAACAGATATTGGTAAAAGTAAGCTCTCTAAGAAGAAAATGTAAAAATGATAAAAATCACCCCACGTTTTTGATGGTAAAATTATTTTCTTTTTGTTGATAACTAGTTTTATTCTATATGTGTTGGAGATGATTTTTGTTGACCACTTTATTTTATCCCAAGCGTATTGGAAATTAAAATTATTTTTCATTTTTTAGTTTTCTAATAAAGCGTGTTCTTTTAGTATTTTAAAACTATTATTTATTTTTTGTTTTTTAGTTTTAATATTTTACAGAATAAGATATAAATGTAAATATCTTTAAATTCGATACTATTGTAGTATGAGCTAAAAGTAATACTCTTCTATAAAAACAAAACCCTCCCAGCCGGATTTGAACCAGCGACATACGGATTACTGAAATTGTATACCACTAAGAGTTCACTGCTCTACCAACTGAGCTATTACAACGATTGACTAAAAACTCGACAAGTCCGCAACCTATTATACCAGTTTTCATTTTTTTGACTTTCGGATGATTCTGGCCAGGATTTCAGAAACAAAATATAAAATTATTGTATTGTCACGGGTCCTCTACACGTATACAAAGTTTCAAGTCGATCCAATGTTTCTAAGTGAGTGAAAATCGCGTTGAAAAATTCCGTTACATTGATACTAAAACACGTGTTTTTATATTCTAATGATTATGGCCAGGATTTTAGAAAGTAAATATGAAATTATTGTATTGTCACGGATCCTCCACAAGTATACAAAGTTTCAAGTCGATCCCATGATTTTAAGTGGGTGAAAATCGCGTTGAAAGATTCCGTTACATAGATAGATCGATAGATAGATACAGGTCAAGCTAATATAAAGCGTGTAAAAAGTGGATCGCTGCACTGAAAAGTCGCTTTTTGGACTCCTGAATTGCTTATTTTGTCTAAACCATAACAAATACGTCATAATAGAATATCTCAAAAAATCTTCAAAAAAAGTCTACGACAGAATATGTCTATCTTTTACGGATAACTGACAAAAAAACATTTTTGTCTTTCAGAATTAGATTAAATAAATAATAGTTTCAAAAAACTAAAAGAACACGCTTTATTAGAAAACTAAAAAATGAAAAATAATTTTAATTTCCAATACGCTTGGGATAAAATAAAGTGGTCAACAAAAAATCATCTCCAACACATATAGAATAAAATTAGAGTTATCAACAAAAATAATATAATTTTACCATCAAAAGCGTGGGGTGCTCTATATCATTTTTACATTTTCTTCTTAGAGAGCGTTCTTTTACCAATGTCTGTTTATTATCAAATATATTAATTGATATAGAGCACCCCACGCTTTTGATGGTAAAATTATATTATTTTTGTTGATAACTCTAATTTTATTCTATATGTGTTGGAGATGATTTTTTGTTGACCACTTTATTTTATCCCAAGCGTATTGGAAATTAAAATTATTTTTCATTTTTTAGTTTTCTAATAAAGCGTGTTCTTTTAGTTTTTTGAAACTATTATTTATTTTTTATTTTTTAGTTTTAATATTTTACAGAATAAGATAAAAATGTAAACATCTTTAAATTCGATACTATTGTAGTATGAGCTAAAAGTAATACTCTTCTATAAAAAAAAACCTCCGAGCCGGATTTGAACCAGCGACGTATGGATTACTGAAATTATATACCACTAAGAGTTCACTGCTCTACCAACTGAGCTCTTACAACGATTGACTAAAAACTCGACAAGTCCGCAACCTATTATACCAGTTTTCATTTTTTGATTTTCGGATGATTCTGGCCAGGATTTTAGAAACAAAATATGAAATTATTGTATTGTCACGGGTCCTCTACACGTATACAAAGTTTGAAGTCGATCCAATGTTTCTAAGTGGGTGAAAATCGCGTTGAAATATTCCGTTACATTGATAAAAAAACACTTTTTTTTATTTTCTGATGATTATGGCCAGGATTTTACAAAATAAGTATGAAATTATTATATTGTCACGGGTACTCTACACGTATACAAAGTTTCAAGTCGATCCAATGTTTCTAAGTGGGTGAAAATCGTGTTGAAAGATTCCGTTACATTGATACAAAAACACTTTTTTGATTTTCTGATGATTATGGCCAGGATTTTAGAAAATAAATATGAAATTATTTTATTGTCACGGGTCCTGTACAAGTATACAAAGTTTCATGTCGATCCAATGATTTTAAGTGGGTGAAAATTGCGTTGAAAGATTCCGTTACATAGATAGATAGATAGATAGATAGATACAGGTCAAGCTAATATAAAGCGTGTAAAAATAAGGATTACTTACAACACAATGTTAATTCTGTAATAATATTAACTGTTTAACAATTACAGTAACTACACTTAGCAAAACAAAACAAGAATGAGCCGACTGATCAATTAGCTAATTCCGCAGCATTTTCCGAGCTTCATTATTCATTTTCAAAGTGTCCAATATCGTATGTTAAAAAGAAACTGTTGCACTTTGTCATCACTGATTGCAATGAACATTGGATAAGGAGTGCAAATGGTGTTTTGACTAAAGAACTCTTCTTTCCTACAGTACACTATAGGCTACACATGAAACATGTTATTCTAAATTCCATCTTTTCACAATTTATGACGGGTGGCCATGGAAAATTAAGAAGTTATTTTAGGAGATTTAATATTAACCCAGACAGTGATCATAATTGTAAATGTCAATAATCAATACAATAAGTAAAACATGTTTTATTTTAAAATATATATGCAGTCAATATGCCCATTTCACCAATTAATGTTTTAAAATGGTCCATTTTGACCATCTTAAAACATTAATTGGTGAAATGGGCGTATTGACTGCATATATATTTTAATATTTTGTCACCAAGAAGATCACTTGTGTATTAAAAAAAATATTTTATTTTATTACACGCTTTATATTAGCTTGACCTGATCTATGTGTATCTATCTATCTATCTATCTATCTATCTATATGTCTATCTATCTATCTATCTATATGTTGTGTAATATTTACAGACTTTTGTGTTGAGGGGAAATAATGTATATACATTTTTCATTAATCTTATTTTGAGCGTATTTTCAAATTCTTAAAGTCTTACAGATCATATCTTTAACTTCATATCAATTTTTTTAAAAATAACTGGGTTCTTTCAGTTGAGAGAGTAAAACCTTATATGCTGTGTAATACCAATTTCATTATATATTGATTGTAAATTAAAATTAAGAAATAAACGCATCTGTTTATCTTATCTAGTTATTACTGTATAAATATTAGATCGTGCAATGTTTATTTTTATAATTGTTCGCAGACATTTTAACTGCTATAGTTCAATCACTAATTTATTTCTATTTGAAACTTATCTGTAGATTAGCGTGTTTGTTGCGTTTTGTAGGTCTCGGAAAGAAACAAAATACATCGCTCAGGACATGACTTTAAGTTTAACGCGCACCACTGCTGTTACAGGTTAATATTGGCAGAAGATGTTAAGAAACATGAAACTGAAACAACTGTAATGAGAACTATTAACAGGTTGTTTCCTTAAGAACAATGATTATAGGTTAAGTCATGCTTCAATATCGTCCTCAATGGAAGAGATCTTTGGGATGTCCTAGAAAGGATAGACCGAGAATGCTTCACTGAAACCATTACAGACTTTGGGCCTTCAACTTGTGTGGAAGAAGAAAATGATATAAATATATATACACTGGCTTTCAGCTAGTAGTTGGAGGTGATGTTGGAGTCGCTGTATAACAAACTATCTCACTGTCGCTATCGAACCCGTAGGTACATATTTGCGCGGATATAATCTCTCCATACATCCCTATCTTGAGATAATATTTTCCAAATATTCCCTGTATAATCGACTTCCCTCAAATCATAGTTAATATTATTCTCGCACCTTATTCTTGGTCTACCAACTGGGCTTTTTCTCTCTGATTTTCTTACAAGAAGCTTCCATGCACATCTTTCATTTCCCATTCGTGCCACATGTCCTGCCCTTCGCTGTCTACGGGGACTTAACTGCTCTTATTATATCTGACTTATCAGAA
Organism: Diploptera punctata; assembly: GCA_030220185.1. Classification (NCBI taxonomy): domain Eukaryota; kingdom Metazoa; phylum Arthropoda; class Insecta; order Blattodea; family Blaberidae; genus Diploptera; species Diploptera punctata. Next base: position 26,965 of record JASPKZ010007659.1, on the reverse strand, counting down.
AGACCATATACACTGCTAAAAAATAGGAGATATTGTAGAATAACCTATTAAGACTATGTTTTTTTTGGAATAGTATTAGATGAAATCACTTTCTATTATTCCAAGATAATGTAAATAAGAGTTTGAAGTTGTTACGTAACCTCGGTACCACACCAGAGGGCAGTGTCTGTACTGTTGATGTGAAAAGGTGGTGTTTTGTTGCTCTTTTTAAATCCAGTCCAGTTTTCAGTTAGTGAATGACTTGCCTTAGGGACAGTGATGCCTCGACAACGTGATTTACATGAACCAATGGCTTGGAGGGCCATAGGAGGGATGGAAGCTGGACAGACACAACAAGAGGTGGCACAAGCCATTGGGGTGTCTCAAAGCGTGATTTCCAGACTTTGGAATCATTTTTAAAGAACATACTGTTCACAGAAGAGCCGGACAAGGTCGACCAAGGGCAACAACAGCAAAGGATGACCGTTACCTCTTGTTAACAGCCTGTCGGAATAGACAGCAGAATGCAACTCAACTGCGAAATACACTTCAAACAGCAACAGGACGCAGGTTGTCAACTCAAACTGTCCCTAATCGACTGCATGGAAGTGATCTCTATGCCCGAGGCCCATGGTGTGTACCAGGTTAACTCCACAACACCGTAGAGATCGCAGAAACTGGGCGGAGGAACATCGTGGGTGGAGGCATGCTGAATGGAGATCAGTTCTTTTTTCTGATGAGTCGCGATTCAACGTGGAATGTGATAGCCGGCGTGTATTCATCAGGAGAGAAAAAGGGACACGAAACAATCCAGGTTTTATACGTGAAAGATCCCCATATGGTGGCGGTGGATTGAAGGTGTGGACAGGAGTCGGTAGTGGTGGACGTACGGACCTCTACGTCATCCAAGGTGGTACTTTGACTGCGGTAAGGTATAGAGATGAGATTCTCCGACCTTTTATCGTGCCTTATGTTGGTGCCATAGGTGATTCTTTTCTTTTTATGGACGATAATGCATGACGCCACAGAGCTGGCTTGGTGGACGACATGCTGGAAGTGGAGGGCATCGAGCGTATGCAATGGCCAGCTTCCTCCCTGGACTTAAATCCGATTGACCGTGTGTGGGATGCATTAGGCAGGCGCATTGCAGGCAGACCAGCACCTCCCACAACTGTTCCAGAGCTGCACATTGCTCTTATGGAAGAGTGGCCACGTATCCCCCACGAACTCATTGCTAACCTCATTGCATCAATGCTACACAGGTGTGAGGCAGTGCTGGCCGTTCGAGGAGACCATACATCATACTAAAGAAACATTTTCACCCATGTTAATGTTGCTTTGTTTGTTTGCCATATTCCTAATCAGGATCTCTTTTACATCTGGTGTGGTACAGAGGTTATGTAATGACTTCAAACTCTTGTTTACATTCTTTTGGAATAATAGAAAGTGATTGCATCTAATACTGTTCCTAAAAACATAGTCTTAATAGGTTATTCTACAATATCCCCTAATTTTTTTGAGCAGTGTAGTTTACTGTTATGAAGTCTCATCTATTCACCTGTCTGTTCATCTCTCTTTGGGTCAAAAATTTTCCTAAGAACTTTTCCTCAAATACACGTAATGTCGTTTCCTCCCTTAAAGTAAGAGTCCATGTTTCGCGTTCATATAATACAGAAAAAAAAACTTCGGGGGGGGGGATGGATCACGCTTCTTGCAATACGTCACATTGTACCAAAAATATCAAGGAAAAAGAAAAACAGTTGCAGCGTGTCAAATCATAACTGCTCATGACCTCCTTGCTACCGACTTAACATCTTGCCATCACCTAGTTGTGTTTTGTGTTGTGATAGCGACAGTGTCATGAACAAGGATATTATGGAACTAAATACTGCTTTGAAAACCTCCAATTTCATCTGATGGAAAATTATATTGGAAAGTTTACCGAAAAGTGACTTTGCCCTCAAAGTCAGGACGTTACATTATTTACATTTATAACGTTACTGTGGCACTGAATACAGTGTGTTGTGCAATAAAAGTTGTAAAGATTTATTTGACCAATAATCTCGATTAATGTTAAAGATAAAATCTATAATATTAAGAACGGCATATTTTACTATCTTCTAAATATTATTATCGTATAACAATATTTACATGATTCTTAACCGGAGTAAAATTATAAGAAACTACGTTTATCAGTCACTTTTTGTTGCGGATTATGCTATAGAGATTTGAAATGCTGCAAATTGACAATCTTTGTGCAGATGAGAATGAAGCATTTCATCAAGTTTTCTTCTTGCACTTCGATCGGGATGCTCTCTAAATTGGCGAAGAAAACAGATATTAACTATTTCTTGAGAGTCCTGCTAGTGTTTACCACAGTGTCTTGCACGTATAGTTTTGTTATCTTCTATAATGATCCAATAAACACTAGAACATAATAGTACACAGTTGTAACGAATAAAAATAATAGAAAAAATTAAAAAGTCATCTGCGCTATAATTCCAGAAATTACGTAACAAACGAATTGAAAGAAAATTAATGTGTTTCATAATCATTTGGTAAATATGTAGTAGGTACCTCTTTTGAACCAGTTCAATTCGATGAACTACAACACAAAAATTATTTGTTATTCTAGTGACGATTCTTATGAACGATCAAGTTATAATAAACAGCATTTTCTCGTGACGAAGTCACTAAAATTCAGCCTGACTAATAGTGTATGCTACATAAAGAAATGACAAATATCAAGCTAGTGTGAATCATTTTTTTCCCGCGCCGTAGCCGAGAAGGTACGGGAGTTGCGCTGGTTTTTCTCATGGAATTTCGGCCAGTACGGGACCGGTGCAAACCCAGCATCGTGAGTCATTTGGGTAGCTACTATAAATAGCAGCTCCAGGTTGAGAAAACCAGCTGTAACAGCTGGAAGACTCAACACGCTGACTATATGTCGCCTCTACACTGACTGGATGATTGTCTACATATGTGATGAATACAGATGGATATGGGGGCACGCCGTAGCGTAGTGGTTAAGGCACTGAGCTACAAGCCGGAGGGTCGAGGGTTCAAGTCCCGTTGGGGTCAGGATTTTTAAACTGACCCAAACTCTCTGGCGGCACTATGGCCCTGGGGTCGACTCAGCCTCTAACGGAAATGAGTACCAGACGCTTGTTCTGGGGGTAAAGGCGGCCGTCACGCAGGGCTGACAACCCGGCTGACATAAAGTGCCGATTGTCTAGAAAAAGTGGGAGCCCTAACCTCCTACTACCCCAAGGCCCTCCGGGTCTGTTGTGGGATCACTTTACTTTTACAGATGGATATGAGGCCAGCATTCGGCTGGTAAACCTAGGTCCTTCTAGGCCTCTCGCGCCATGGAATTGGAGTTAGAATGAGTCATTTTTGTTAACTTTTAAAGTAAATACTGATCTGTTTAAATGTGAACCAAAACTAAGCATATTACGTGTAAATATAAACTCTCCATATATCCATATCCATAACTGTATTTTCAGTCGTCATATGTAATTTTCCTCACTAAAATCGTGGTTAATGTTATTCTCCCACCTCATTATTGACAATACCTACTGTACTCTCTATTTCTTATTTTCTGTATACAGTTTCCAATTCCCTCTCTTATTCCCATCCGTTCTACAAGTCATGCGCTCTGCAATTTACGAGATTTAACTGTTCTTAATACATCGGCTTCCGACGAAGGTCATTTAGCTCTCTGTTATTAAGTCATCTCCAATCACTTGTCTGTTTGTCTCTCTCTGGTCCAAAATGTTTCATAAAAACTTTATTCTCTAGCACTTGTAACGTTATCTCCTCTCTGAAAGTAAGAGTGTAACAGAACGTTTTGTATCCATATAATATTATTGGTAGAATAATTGCTGTATGAATTTGCATTTTAATGTTTTTTAGAGAAGTTGCAGTTACGGGTGACCCTGTAATATGTGGAGATTATCACCTACATAGATTCGAGTAAAGAAAGAAAAACATAGAAATTACGTGAGAGGTATGTCAAGTAATATTTATTTATTATTATTGGACATATATAGATCCTATTTCCCCTGCAGGTATATTAGGGTTATAATTTGTGACAAAGTTGTGGTACTTTATTAAATTTGATCTAAATCTAATGTTTTTTATAAGAATACTACTTTCTGCAACTATCCACAAGATCTAGCCATCACAGTTGTTGGTGAATCTTAAGGAATCATCTTTACAGAACGTCTAATTCACACGTCTACAATTGCTTGTGTATTTCATTATCTCAATGTTTTGTTATATTCACATGCACGTGTTTTCATCTCTCAGTATTTTCAAGTTGGAAGAAGATTAATAAAATATTTAAAAACTGATATATATATATATATATGTAATTAACTACCTATGGAGTCGATAGTGCCAGTGAGTTAGTTAGTTATATATTTATTCTATTTCGCCTTTTCACTCAAGAAAATATCTAACCAAGCCTCCGTCCTGGGCTAACATCTGATTATCGGAACTGGCATCAGTACCGCAATGTCTACCACATTATTGAGATTACGTAGAAAATAGTACTTTCTAAATTGTTTACCTTCTTTGTTTCCGGATGGTCAGCAATTTGTTTTTCTTGTTTTCATCTTCGATGTACCTAAGCTTCATTTGAAAACAAAGCTTATATAAAAAATGAGATGTTCACTTTTGCGCCTAGCAGTATAATAGAAGAGATAACATATTTACATTTGAGTTCATTCTTGGGTCACCTGTGTAGTCTCTGCCTCATATGCAGCGGACTCGGATTCGATGTCCGATCGTGACAAGTTTCCTGGTGAGAATATATCGGGGTCTTTCCTCACCTGTAAGACAAATATCGGTTAAATTTAAGGCCGAAATGATCACCGAACTTTATATGCCACCACAACATCCACATCATATACATAATAATAATAATAATAATAATAATAATAATAATAATAATAATAATAATAATAATAATAATATAATAATGATCCACCATCCACAGTAATTCTACCCGAGGGCAGTCTTTCACTGCATTCACAGCATTTTCATGCTATGCTTTACAGTTTTTCTAGGGAATTAGAGGTGTGGTAGCTTCCCGTTGCTTTCCACAAATACAAAAATAATAATAATAATAATAATAATAATATAATAATAATAACAATAATAATGCTTTATTTTAGCTGGCAGAGTTAAGGCCACAACCCTTCTCTTCCACTCAACCAGTGAATAGTAAAATTGCACAAAAATTACATACATATTACAATTTTAAGATATTATTAAAATATAGACTAAACAAAATACAATGGTGATGTGATCTAATACTAACAAAAACATGGAATATAATAATATTAAAATAAAGTAAGTAAAACTTTCTAGATGATGATTTACAAGAAGCTGAATATATTTGTTATGCAGTTAATGTTTTCATTGTGTCGACCTTAAGATATCAGTTATTATATATAACAGGCAGAGTTAAGCGAGTGTACCTCGTCTTCTGAGGCGAATGGGTTAAATAACAAGGGCTTTACCTCATCTCTCGACCGGAGACGAGAAGAGTGTTTACATTTACCGGATGTTAAAGCAGATACTTTTTTATCGTCATAGAAATCGAAATATCCTATACAGCAGTTTGTAACTTTCTAAAATACTCAAGATTACGTGGTTTTTAACATCCCAGGTTTTCCGGTTTTTATGTAGGTTCACTTTTTTTAATCAGTTCTGATATATTTTAACAACATTTAACGTAAATCTCGTCAATCTACGTACTTTTATTATTGAATTCATAAAAGTGACGAACTTATGTTACGGTTTTTAAAGAATCCTACCTTGAAGAACTAGTAAAGTGCAGGGCTTTGGATTTCAGAGTCAAAACCAAGTACTTTACAGCACTGTTTTTATGTGATTACCTTCCTTGTACAAAGGCATTCTACATAACAAAGGAATGGAATCTAGTCTCCAAACATATTAAGGAAAATTGAATATAATTAAGTATAATTGTTCTTAATATAGAGAAATGAAAGTAGGAATGGTTATGCATTCACTTTTTTCGTTATACTTCCTTTTAAGAGTTTTCAAAAACCTTACCTTTTTTCGTACTATTTTTAATATTGTGTTTTCCTTCTAAACCCAGACTCTATTCATAATACATTTTCCTTTCCATTAATACGCTTCTTGCAATACTATTACGGAATACAATTCCGTCTTAAAAGCAGTATTACAGAACATACCGATATGCGATTTGTGAAATATTTATTCTCCAAACAAATTCGTTGCTATAGTTTATGTAGTGATTATTATCCAACAATGTGTTACTATAGATATCATAACAATCAGCTAGCGTTAATAACAATAACATATGGGGACATCGGAGCCTTTAAGAGGAAACAATAACACTGGTCTAAAAATCATTTTTTTAATCATCAAAAATACAAATATGTGTCTCCAGACCAGTTTTTCGTGCTGATTACGAAAACACTTTTCAGTTTTTTTCTAACACGTTCAGTTTTTACTATAAAGAAATTAGAGAAACTTCCGGTAATGTGGGACCCTATTTTGAATTTGTTGTTTTTCTTCTTTTAATTAAGATTTTCGAATTTTGTTTAATTACAGTGATTATTTATCATTAGTGCTGTAACTATGAAATAGCATTGTTATTTTATTAAAATATGGAAACTTCTTCATAATTTATGAACTTTTTAACGTTACAAGATAGGTCCACTTTAACCTCCATATTCGAATAAAATGGACCCAAGAGTCCACCTTAGCCTTTAGACTACTTGTAAGTTTATTTACTCCATTAATTTATACAGACAGTCACAAAGTAATCTGAAAATATTTGACTGATCGTAATTAATAAGTGTTGATATTTATTTAATGTTTTGAAAAATTATTGTTGATTATAACGTTCAGGTGTCATTCATCTGCAGACAAAGATTTGGGTTTAGTAAAATTACAAAGATATTAAATAAAATTAAGTGCATGGTTTTTACGTATAGCATCCTTATAGATAAAATATATGTATTCGTGTAAAGTGCACCCAAGTCCACTTTAACCGCCTCGTGGAGGGTCCACGTTAACCAAATTACTTTGTTTTATGTTTAATTATTTTACACAGCCGCCTGTCACGTGATATCCCATTATTGTATTGAAACACCATCTACATAATATAATATATTTAGGTGAATTTTCAATATTTTATCACATTCAATAGCGGAAATTAAGAATTAATTCTTAGCTTGAAGAACTTTTAAATTGGTTGTCTTCATAAATGTCACAAATAAACCATTCTGCGCACAAAGAATAAAATAAACAGGCAATGAACATGTCAAAGTTGATTAGGGAAAGAAATTAAAACATTTTCTCTTCGAGGGCAGTACCAATTAAATAAGATATTAACAGGGCATCCAGCAGTGATCTACCGTTACACAATCATTCCAGAAACCTTGGTAACTTTCCTCCATTATCCTTATGTCCTGGTGAAAATCTTCCATTTGTTGATAAATTCACAAAGTTAGAATTCTAGATGACAATGCAGGAAGTTAACTTTCAATGATATACGACAAGGAATTCTCTGTAAGGCAAAAGAAAAAAGTAAAATTCAGGCAGCGAAAATGAGATTCCTACGGGCTGTGAAAGGTTGTACAAGAGAAGAACATATTAGAAATGCAAATATTAGAGAAGAACTAAAAGTACAACCACTTCTTCAACAAATAGAAGAATAAGGAACAATTGGAAGGAGCATCTGCAAAGAATGACAGAAGATACGATACCAAAGATGGCACCCGATGTATAATCCTGTAGGACGAGGATCGGTGGGAAGACTAAGAAAGCGTCGGGCTGAACATATGTGAGATCGGAACAGGCAAAACCTAATACGTGAAGTATGATCATGATGATGATGATATTATCTATAAGTATGATTAAGTTTGCTGATACCATCCATGAAAACAGGATCTTTCTTCATTATCAAAAAATTACTAAGAAACCCATTTGAAATCTACGCAAAGTGCTTATTCATTGTCTGTCAGGTATTAAAGTAACTTCATTTTTTTAAAAAAATATTGAATTTGAACAAAAAACACCTTCCTTTAATTTTATTCTCACTGTTTAAACACTATCTGAATTAACTAATAATATTACTAATATTTGATAAAAAAGAATATTCTAATAGATTGATATTATTTCGGACCATGAAACCACTAGATAAAAATGTATATAATAACAGTTACGTCTAATAATCTGCTATGGGCAGGGCATGTGACACGGAAGAGGGCATGGAAACTTTAACCAGAAGGAAAACGATCAATTGGTAGACCAAGAATGAGATGGGAGAATAATACTGACCATGATTTGGGGAAGTAGATTATACAAGAGATGATTGGAAAACATTAGGTTGTGAAAGGGATGTATGGAGAGATTATATCCGCAAGGCCATGAACCTACGGGTTCGATAGTGTGAGTGAGTTAGTTGTGATACTACCTGGGCTATTATCACAGCAATAATAGGCTTAATAATATTTGACTATTTAACTCATGTCCCAAATTGTAGTCAATGACCTATCACGTTTCAATGAATTTTGTTTTACAACCAATGACTGTCATGTTTCACCTCACTCTTTATCGATTTCTTTTTATCAGCTCCTGCTTCTGTGATAAAGAAAGCTCCTCCGTTTTAATATTCTGAACAGCTCAGAGCATTATTTTTCTCCAACAAATACATTGAATGTAGCAAATAATGAACAGATTCCTTCATTTTATTGAGTTGTTTACTAACAAAATAAATTAATAACCTACAATATTGATTATAATGAACAGTTTGATGTGCTTCATTATTTCTCCACTAGGGTGCATTCTTATAATATTGCGATCCTATTTGACAATAAATAATATAATCAGGTTGCAGTGAATATACATAACCTCACATTTCTGATTTGTTTTCAAACATCGCCATTTACATTAAATATATAAATATTTTAAAAGACCGGTAACTATATTTAAATAATGACTTTTGAGTAAACAGTTTAATTTTATTCGTTAAATAGTTCTAAAAAATGCCACTCTTGATTTCCAAATCATCTAGATAATATGAAATTATGGCATTACTTATGACTATTTAACTCATGTCTGAAATGGGAGTCAATGACCAATCACGTTCCAATGAATTTTGTTTTACATCCAATCACAGTCGTGTTTCACCTCGATATTTATATACTTGTGTTTAACATATTAAAGAAAGCTCCTCGTTTTAATATTCTGAACAGGTCAGAGCATTAATCTGCAGTGACCGGCTCTTGAACTTGAATATAGCAAATAATGAACAGAGTCGTTCGACCTACACATTTGATAATTGTGTGTTAAATAATTGTGTTTAAATACTGATTTTATTGACTTGTTTAAAAAATAATAATTAATAACCTGTAATGTTGGTTATAACATACAGTTTAATGTGCTTCATTTTTTCTCAATTAGGGTGTATTCTTACAATATTGCGATCCTATTTGGCAATAAATAGTCTGATAAAGTTGCAGTGATGAACGAATGAAATAAACCAAACATTTCTCACTTGTTTTCAAACATCGCCGTTTACATTAAATATAGAAATATTTTAAAATACCTATATTTAAATAATAATTTGTGAGTAAACAACTTAATTTTATTCATTAAATAGTCCTAACAAATGCCTCTCTTGCTTTTCAAATCCTCTAGATAATTTGGAAATCACTCGTGTCATTACTTATAATAACTGATAATAACTAATACTATAGATTTTATTTATTCTTGTCTTCACAAAATGCAGGGAAAATTACGATTATTAACAGAAATTGATTGGTAGTGATTTGTAAGAACTAAACCAATCAAGGCAGAGTTGCCTCAGACATGTAATACCTTTAGGAGTAAGTTTATGTCTACAGTATCAAAGACTTTGCTGTAGTCGAGTAGAACTGTTGTCACTTTTGTCCGTAGAACATTTAATGTTCTCTATAACGTGCAGAAGTGCGGTGTTTATGTGATGTTTCGTTCCAAAGCCAGACTTACGTTCATCAAGAAAGTTACATAGACTGTTAGATGTGAGTATATTATATAATCCAGTTCTTTAAACAAACAGGGAAAGCATTCTGATTGATTTTAAATTATTGAGGATGTCTTTGATTTCCGATTCCGATTGAGGGTCTTTCCACTTTTCAGCGGTTGCCCTTTTACCAGCCGGCTGCTTGCCCTTCACATCCACATGTGTCAATCACAGAGGTAGATGATCAACAGCCAGTGTAGGGGTGACATGTGGTTAGCATGTCGAGTCCCCCAGCCGTTATAGCTGGTTCCTCAACCTGGAGCCGCTACTTATTGTAGCTACCCAGTTGCCTCACGATGCTGGGTGGGCACCGGTCCCATACTGGCCGAAATACCATGAGAAAATTTCTTCCCCCATGGAGACCCGAACCAGCGCAAGTCCCGTAGCTCTGCACCAAGACTTCCTACCTTAACCGCTCGGCTACTGCGCGGGACTGTCTTTGATTTTATTATTGAAAAAAATATATAAATTGGTATTTGATTGTTATTTGTTAGCAAGATGTTACAAGGACGGAGAAAAGTCTTAAAACCTAATGTCACATTACTCATACAATTACGCGTTATTTGCTAACACGCTCTGAATAATAATAAACTATACAATACTTGTTTTCTCTCACGCTATGTTATGTTTAGTACTATGTTGATCTGTATTCACAAGTAATTAGAATTTACCACCCAAGGAAGCTAAATTATTATCTACTTACCTCCCTGCTTAGTTCGATACAACGATGGACTGGAAATTCGTACAATTTTTAAAACTCATTTATTAGAATCACTTGTACGCAAATTAATATATTTTGTTTGTATCTATTTTATATGTGGTTTAAATAACTTCTGTTGCAACAAAAAATATATAATTATTATGTACTGTCACGCAGCGTGCCTGGGTTCGATCCCCGGTCGGGACAGTTTTTCTGGGTGAGGTTTTTATCGGGGTTTTTCCTCACCTGTAAGACAAATGTCAGGAAAACTTTAAGGCCCAAACGGTCCCCGAAATCATATGGCCATCGCAATCACCATCATTCATATTCATCTTAGGATTAGGGACTCTCCTGGCGCACCACTATCATCATCACCCATCATATCATCGGGGAAAGGTAACCCCGCCTTCCAGGCGCCCCAACCTCATAAGTGGGTTACAAGTACGCCATGCCAGGAGAGAACATCAGGAATGTCGAAAGACAATCTGGGGCATTTGAAAAAAAATTATGGTGTTCATATATATATATATATATATAGTCCTTCGCTGTTGTCTCGAGGTAGCGAGTTACCTTGTTACGCAGCGGGTCCGGGAACGACTCCCGGTCGGGAGAGGCTCTTGGGTGAAATTTTTTTCGGGTCGTTCCTCACCTGTAAGACAGATTTTAGGAAGCTTAGGGCCCAACGGTCCCCGAAAATCATTCGGCCATCATCATATCCTTATAATTTCATCATCCTTCACCGTTGTGGAAAGAAACGAAAGCTATCACATCTATAATTCCCTAGTAAAGCTGCAAAGCATGGCATGCAAATGCTGTGATTGCGGTGAAAGACCTGCCCTTGGGCAGAATTACTACAGTATATCCATCCATCCATGTTAATTCAGCCCGAAGGCATGCTATGCTTGCAGCTTTACTAGGGAATTGTAGGTGTGGTAGCTTCCCGTTGCTTTCCACACCGGTAAAGGATGATGATGATGATAATGTCAAGGATGATGATGATGGCCATATGATTTCGGAGACCGTTTGGGTCTTAAAGATTTCCTGACATTTGTCTTACAGGTAAGGAAAAACCCCGATAAAAACCTCAACCAGAAAAACTTCCCCGACCGGGGATCGAACCCGGGCCCGCTGTGTGCCAAGGCAGCACTCTAGCTCGAGACCACTGCGCGTAGTCGAGTAGAACTGTTGTCACTTTTGTCCGTAGAACATTTAATGTTCTCTATAACGTGCAGAAGTGCGGTGTTTATGTGATGTTTCGTTCCAAAGCCAGACTTACGTTCATCAAGAAAGTTACATAGACTGTTAGATGTGAGTATATTATATAATCCAGTTCTTTAAACAAACAGGGAAAGCATTCTGATTGATTTTAAATTATTGAGGATGTCTTTGATTTCCGATTCCGATTGAGGGTCTTTCCACTTTTCAGCGGTTGCCCTTTTACCAGCCGGCTGCTTGCCCTTCACATCCACATGTGTCAATCACAGAGGTAGATGATCAACAGCCAGTGTAGGGGTGACATGTGGTTAGCATGTCGAGTCCCCCAGCCGTTATAGCTGGTTCCTCAACCTGGAGCCGCTACTTATTGTAGCTACCCAGTTTGCCTCACGATGCTGGGTGGGCACCGGTCCCATACTGGCCGAAATACCATGAGAAAATTTCTTCCCCCATGGAGACCCGAACCAGCGCAAGTCCCGTAGCTCTGCACCAAGACTTCCTACCTTAACCGCTCGGCTACTGCGCGGGACTGTCTTTGATTTTATTATTGAAAAAAATATATAAATTGGTATTTGATTGTTATTTGTTAGCAAGATGTTACAAGGACGGAGAAAAGTCTTAACCCATTGGAGACTTTTAACGAGTCTCCCTCGTGAGCAGGTAGAAAGTCCAAACAGCCCCACAACGAGGTAGACTCGTTGTTGTGTTATAACACTGTAAGACGTTAGGTTTCTTTAGTGGTTTACATTTTCGGTTCACCATCAGTAAAATGTGTTGTTTGTTTATGTAAAGTAAATATGTATAGGCCTAGTGTATTGTATAGTTTATTTTAGTTATTATTTATAGAATAGTAGACTATAGTTGTAGGCATTTATTACGGTAAAATATAAGTGAATATAAATTCAGTGCTTATTTGTTAAAATTCATAGTTTTAAAATTAATTTTTTTCTTGCAATATGTGCGTAAATAGGAGAGAACGTATTGCTTTTGAGAAACTAAGTGAAGTAGTGGATGAAATATATGTGACAGTGATTGTAGTGAATTATTATGGAACGAAGATTCGGACGATGAAATAATATACAGTGACAACGTAACCGTGCATGCTACTGATGGTAGAAATATTAGGTGAGTTTCGTCCAGTTTTTATCTATAGTATTTTATAATTTACAGGTCGATATATAACTATGATAATTAAAGAATATACGAAGAACTTTTCCTGATTTTATAATGTATAGGTCTATGCTTATTTTATTTCATATATTTATTTTTATTATGTACAGTATTATATTACGTTTGTTATTTTTTTCGGTCTTGTTTGAACATATGATTTGTGTTTACTTTCAAGGCAATGTCCGAGAACTTTTACAAAAAGATGGTTTCTGAATTGTTTGTCAACTTTCACAGCCTTGAAAATAACAAAACATAACGGTTTACAATGCACAAAAGAGGGTAGCAGGTAGGCCACATTCCTTTGCTATTCGTAAAAGTACAAGATACTAAAAGAAATTCAGGGGTAAACAAAATATCTGAAATCATAAGTGATAGAACAGAGTATGTGTATTTAAAGTCCAGCGCAGCGGAGTAGCGGCGCGGAGATTTAAATGGGTTCCCAGTGAACATGCTAGGCACTTTAAACGTGTCTCCAATGGGTTAAAACCTAATGTCACATTACTCATACAATTACGCGTTATTTGCTAACACGCTCTGAATAATAATAAACTATACAATACTTGTTTTCTCTCACGCTATGTTATGTTTAGTACTATGTTGATCTGTATTCACAAGTAATTAGAATTTACCACCCAAGGAAGCTAAATTATTATCTACTTACCTCCCTGCTTAGTTCGATACAACGATGGACTGGAAATTCGTACAATTTTTAAAACTCATTTATTAGAATCACTTGTACGCAAATTAATATATTTTGTTTGTATCTATTTTATATGTGGTTTAAATAACTTCTGTTGCAACAAAAAATATATAATTATTATGTACTGTCACGCAGCGTGCCTGGGTTCGATCCCCGGTCGGGACAGTTTTTCTGGGTGAGGTTTTTATCGGGGTTTTTCCTCACCTGTAAGACAAATGTCAGGAAAACTTTAAGGCCCAAACGGTCCCCGAAATCATATGGCCATCGCAATCACCATCATTCATATTCATCTTAGGATTAGGGACTCTCCTGCGCACCACTATCATCATCACCCATCATATCATCGGGGAAAGGTAACCCCGCCTTCCAGGCGCCCCAACCTCATAAGTGGGTTACAAGTACGCCATGCCAGGAGAGAACATCAGGAATGTCGAAAGACAATCTGGGGCATTTGAAAAAAAATTATGGTGTTCATATATATATATATATATATATAGTTCGCTGTTTGTCTCGAGGTAGCGAGTTACCTTGTTACGCAGCGGGTCCGGGAACGACTCCCGGTCGGGAGAGGCTCTTGGGTGAAATTTTTTTCGGGTCGTTCCTCACCTGTAAGACAGATTTTAGGAAGCTTAGGGCCCAACGGTCCCCGAAAATCATTCGGCCATCATCATATCCTTATAATTTCATCATCCTTCACCGTTGTGGAAAGAAACGAAAGCTATCACATCTATAATTCCCTAGTAAAGCTGCAAAGCATGGCATGCAAATGCTGTGATTGCGGTGAAAGACCTGCCCTTGGGCAGAATTACTACAGTATATCCATCCCATCCATGTTAATTCAGCCCGAAGGCAGGTGCTATGCATTGCTATTGCTTGCAGCTTTACTAGGGAATTGTAGGTGTGGTAGCTTCCCGTTGCTTTCCACACCGGTAAAGGATGATGATGATGATAATGTCAAGGATGATGATGATGGCCATATGATTTCGGAGACCGTTTGGGTCTTAAAGATTTCCTGACATTTGTCTTACAGGTAAGGAAAAACCCCGATAAAAACCTCAACCAGAAAAACTTCCCCGACCGGGGATCGAACCCGGGCCCGCTGTGTGCCAAGGCAGCACTCTAGCTCGAGACCACTGCGCGCAGCGGTGGGCTGTAGTATACATATATATATATATATATATATATATACAGTATGTCAATTTGTTATTTATAAATAGGCATTTTTATTAATACAAATCCAAATTTCAGAAAGTTTTTAAAAGTAAAGAAAACATATTTATTGTGGTTTGAAGGAAACACTAATTTATATTTAAATATGTAGTTCAAAACTTAATTATAAAATAAACATAATTTTATCAAAATAAATAATCTTTATTACACCCAAATACAAGCCAATTTGCTATTCATACACTAAAGAAAACACTGCAGTGTATTTGCTTGTCTAACTTGCTTAAACATTAATGCAACATGAATACTCTAAGTTGTGCATTTGTTTACATCTGCCTACTGTGCTGGTTGTGTACACTGGCAGTCAGTCGCCTCTAAATTGGGTAAATGTAAAGAACTCAGTTCTGATATCGAAGATACAATTGTAAATCTTGCACTGAAGGGATATTCTTTGAGAAGAATACGGCGACTGATAGGCAAATGTCATGCAACAGTACAGTATATACTAAATAAATTTAAGTATAAAGGTTCAATAGAGAATGTTCCGAGAAAACCTAAACAAAAGAAGTTAAGTGATAAGGAGGAGAGAACCATTGTGAGACAAGTGAAATTCAACCCCAGAATTAGTGCTCCAAAATTGCTGTCTACCCTAGACGTTTCTACTGGTAAAAAGGTATGTACTGAGACAGTTCGGAAGGAGTTACGCAGAAATGGCTATCATGGAAGAATGACTAGAAAAAGGCCGTATGTAAGGAAAAAGAACCGTGTTGTAAGACTTCAGTTTTCAAAAGAACATGAAAATAAGGGGCAGGCATTTTTGAATGATATTCTCTGGTCTGATGACACTAAAATCAACCTGTTCGGTTCAGATGGCGTTCATAGAGTCTGGAGAAAAGCCATTGTGGATAATGATGTGACCAATAAAACACCTATAGTAAAACATGGGGGTGGGTCTATAATGTTGTGGGGGTGTATGTCGGCAAAAGGGGTTGGCAATACACAGTTCATTGACAATGTTATGGACAAATTTGTGTATAACGACATTCTTCGTATGAATGTTAAACAAAGTGCAGTAATATTGGATATGCTCCATACGTACATGTTCCAACAAGATAACGACCCCAAACATACGGCGGACATAAATAAGACTTGGTTGATACGGAACGTGCCAAAGCAATTGAAAACCCCTCCTCAATCTGCTGACTTAAACACTATAGAACATTTATGGGCGTTTTCGAAACCTAGGGTCCACAGCAGAAATCCTTCTTCCAAAGAAGAATTGAAGAAGGTGGTTACTGGTGCAAAATCAGTCCTCAGATATGTGATAGGCTTGTTAGATCCATGCAGCGTAGATGTCAAGATGTTATTAAAGCTAAAGGTTACCCTACAAAGTTTTTTTTTTCATTTTTTTTTTCTCCATTCTGACTGTTTGAGTAGAAAAGTGACTATAAAATTTACAACCTTTAAAGTTTTTTAATATATTATACGTTAAATATTTATAGAATTTGTTGATTTGTATATATTATGTAAAGAAGTGTGCCTGAAAATGTTTAGTTAATGGCAAAATATATTTGCAATATTCTGAGAATAAAATTGTGCTGTTTCAATTATAAAATCTAAGTGTATGAATAACACATTGACATACTGTATATATATATATATATATATATACAATCCCAAACACAAGAAAAAAGTAATAAAATAGTCAACGGGTTCCAACAGCAAAGCTATATTTTCAAGACTTAATAATGATAACTTCGTTATTGAAACGCGTTGGTTATTCTTAACTTTTTGTTTGGTGTTTGGAATTATAATAATATATATATATATATATATATATATATATATATATCATCCGGTATCAAGGCAGCTGCCGACGTCTTTCGGAAACCAAAAGTCATCCCTCTCTGTCCATCCATTAATCTTCCTCCAATCCCCTGATATTCATAGCTCCTTGTGCCCCTTCTATCCAAGTTTTCTTCTCTCTTCCTCCTTTCTATTGGGATCCATTCCATAAACTTTTAGGCAATATTTGCTCTTGCATTCATTTTTACATGGCCATACCACTGTAATCTTTTCTTTTCTATAATGTCTATGATGTCCGGCTCCTCTTGTACACCCATAATATATATATATATATATATATATATATATATATATATATATATATATCAACTATGACAAATATACTGTGAATGGGTAAGTCGATACATCAATCTATATAAATCATTATGACATTAAAATAATATATATATATATATATATATGCGGCGAGTGATTAGCTGTTATCTGTTATGTGTTAAAATCATTGGGTGTAGGAGTTCAGCTGAAACGAAAACGAAAATTTAAAAACCGCTCTAGCGGTCACATTTATCGATGTTTCACAACAAAACACAGAATATCCTATTAAAATAAACCAAAGTAGGTATTTTCAAGAAATGAGCGTCCAGCAGATCGGCCAAGAATTGGAAGGGAGAGTAACATTAACCATGATTTGAGGGAAGTAGATTATACAAGGGACGATTAGAAATCATCTCAGGATAGGGATGTAACCTATATGTCCGCGCGGCCATGAACCTTGCAGTTCGACAGGGCCAGTGAGTTAGTTGGTTATATGCCGATAACCTAGAATCCAGGAAGAAATTTTAATCCATCAATTAATACAAACTTCTACATATCCCTCATTGTGGAAACAAGCCCTCGTACGACCACTGCCTAAAGTTAAAACGCCCTCAACCCCGAACGACTTTCGACCCATTAGCATTTTACCTACCCTTTCAAAAGCTCTGGAACGATTAGTCCATAAACAACTGAATGAATACCTAAATGAATACAACCTTCTAGATCAATTTCAGTCAGGCTTCAGGACAGGACACAATACAAATACTGCTCTACTAAATATTTGCGAAGACATACGCGAAGCTGCTGATAATCGAAAACTTACCATTCTTACATTACTGGACTTTAGTAAAGCATTCGACACGGTAGACTTGGACTTATTGTTGCATAAACTTAAAAACCTCTTACTCTCTGATAGTGCCACGAAATGGTTCAATTCCTACCTTCATGAGCGCCAGCAATCTGTTATAGGAAATCATACATTATGTTCTTCTTGGCCCTTCCGTAAAGCTGGGGTTCCACAGGGTTCGGTACTTGGACCTTTGCTTTTTTCAATCTACATAAATGACATCTCTAACTCCCTAAATCATTGCAAACATAATTTATTTGCAGACGACATGCAAATCTACATCCACACAGACAAATATTCACTAAATGACGCTGTTGCCAAAATTAACGAGGATCTTGACTCACTAATGACTTGGACAGTTAAATATGGACTGCAATTAAATCCTAGAAAGTCACAATCAATCATTATGGGTCACCAGAGACTATTATCTACAATTAACCTAAACACAGTTTCGCATGTGTCACTAAATGGAGTTCAAATCCCTTATAGTGAGACAGTAAAAATTCTAGGAGTATTTATTGACAAAAACTTAAATTGGAATACACAAATAAACCATACATGCAAAACAGTCTTCTCAATAATACATTCATTAAATCGTGTACGAAATTGTTTGCCATTCGCCCTTAGGAAAATGTTAGTAGAAACACTTGCAATGCCCCATTTTGATTATTGTGACACTCTTTTTACAGACTTAAATATTATTTCCACTCAAAGACTTCAACGTGTTCATAATTCTTGCGCACGTTTTATTTGTGGTATTCGCAAATTTGACCATGTTACACCGTCCCTGGAACAATTATCGTGGCTTCGTCTAAGAGATCGTAGAACTGTCCATTCACTATCCCTTCTCTATAAAATACTTCACACATCATCGCCTAATTATTTATCACGCCGCTTCATCAGACTATCCGACACACATAATCTTGTCACTCGATCCCATCAGCACATTGTCCTTTATATCCCTCCTCATATGTATTCATTACCTCTTACGGTGTCACTTACCAAAACATGGAATTCCCTTCCGCCCTATGTCAGAGACTGTCAAACTATAACATCCTTCAAAAACAAACTAAAGAATTATTTAATAACAAACTAACTTATACACCTCACTGATAGTATTCTTTTAGCAATATTAATATATTTAATTATTTATGAAAATAATATTAAGAATAACAAATATGTTTATTTGTTTTGTTTTAAATATTGTATAATCGTAAAATTAGTTTTCTATATCTCATTATTTTCCTGGTTTTATATACACTAGACAGGGACAATTTAATATGTCTTGCTTGTATACATTTTATTATTAGTTTTAGTCTTAATTTTAACTAATATTAACTGGTTGTATTATAGATCGTAATATATTAGATATTATCTTTTGATCAAATTTTTACTTAGTATTTAATATTAGAGTTAATTAAGATTCTTATATTCTGATGTAATATATGTTTCTCCTGGTGAGTGGAAGAGAAGGCCACATGGCCTTAACTCCACCAGGCTAAATAAATCTAAATCTAAATAATAAGTTGTGTACAATGATTTGTATACGTTTTCCGTGACTGAGTGACCATTGCACACACTTAACAGTAATAGAGCACATTTAAGGTATCTGTAACATTAAAATACAGTTAATATTGTTACAGTAGCGGCTAAAACAACGGCCAAAATATGGTTTAACAAAACAGTTTGTTAAATAAAACAAATTCGTAAAAAATTGCTTGTTTTTACAGGCTTGGAATATGACGAGTTCTACCACTGATTTTAGATTAAAATAGTAAATATTTGAAATATTCTCTTGTAGAATCAGAACATTTTATATGTAAAGATGTGTTAGATTCCGTCGACGAAACTATTCCTGCGACAATTTCTTAAAGTTCACTTCAGTATGACATTTTCACGGAATCGCTCAATATCAAGCTTTTACTTGGATTCTTTGTATTGTTATTAATCCCTAGATGTGAACCGCATGGCTTAAATAACTAAAATACCCTCCATTAACGTCATAATTTCGTTTCTACCCTATATGATATAACAATGATTGATTTGTTCACTCTAAGATGTTCCAAAGCCAGACTTACGTTCATTATAGAGAATATTAAACGTTCCAAAAGAATGCAAGTTAGCAAAAATCCACCCAATACATAAGAAAGGTAGCAGACATGAATATAACAGTAATTATCATAAGTAATGTCCAGAGGATTTGGAAATAAAAGTGGCGTTTGTTAGGACTTTTTAACGAATAAAATTAAGCTGTTTACTCACAAATCATTATTTAACTAATAGTAATTTTAAAATATTTATATATTTAATGTAAAGGTGGATGTTTGAAAACAAATGAGAAACGTTTGTTATGTTTCATTTGTTCATCCACTGCAACCAGATCATATTATTTATTGGCAAATAGGATCGCAATATTGTAAGAATGTACCCTAGTGGAAACAAAATGAAACACACAAAACTGTATATTATAACTTATATTATAGGGTATTAATTAATTTCTGATGCACAATGATGTAAATAGGCCTATGTCAATTATATTTCTGGGAAATAACACATTTAAGAAAGTGTAAACAGCGGTTTCTTTTTATTGTGGTATAATCAATTGCTACATTTTTTTTCTATTATATCCCGCAAGCGGTACTTGCTTACATTCGTGCACTATATATACAATCTGGGAGCCACGTGCATTCTATGATTCTTACATCTTAATATATAAATTGCTATATTCAATATATTACACGCTTTATATTAGCTTGACCTGTATCTGTCTATCTATGTAACGGACCTGCATCTACGTAACGGAATCTTTGAACACGATTTTCACCCACTTAAACACATTAGATCGACTTGAAACTTTGTACAATTATAAAAGACCCATGACAATACAATAATTTCATAATTTGTTCCTAAAATCCTGGCAGAATCATCAGACAATCGAAAAAATAAAAACTGGTATAATAGGTTGCGGACTTACCGACTTTTTAGGCAATCGTTGTAAGAGCTCAGTTGGTAGAGCGGTGGACTGTAGTGGTATATAATTTCACTAATCTTCACTCAGAAATGTTATGCCGTTAAAAGTCCATCGTCCCCTAACGCGGTTTGAAACCGGGAACCTCGAATGTAGAGTCGTGCGTGGTAACCATTACACCATCGGAACCAATACTCACATAGCCTAATAACGAATATCAAAGGAATATATAACGAATTGATATTGGTTTCATGAAATTATCTTTGAAAAACTTGTACAATCTTCATTGGTCCTACTTAGTAAGCACCCAAATTGACAAGTGAGCCTGTGTATGCGCTCCATCTATCAAGCTCTAAGGACCGCAATCTTTCTTTTTTCGGAATCAAACTCGGCATATAGCAAATTTCGATTTTTCGCAATAAAATTCTATGTAATGCATTGAAGTAAATCGAGAAATGTATTCTCCAAAAACAGCATAATTTGGCTAATTGGAGAAGAGTTTTGCCTGAAAACCCAATTTTAAAAATCGATCCATACTAGTACCGAGCCAAGTTCCGGTTGTACTGTAAACAAACTTGCATAAAATTTTACTTCGCCGATTCCGTTTATTGGGGGAACGTTTACCCGCCATAAGCACAATTGTGTACGATAAAAGCTTTATTCATAGTATTTTACGGGAATTAACACTGAGAACAACATAAGATGGTACCAATATGATTAGGAACTTCCTCCATTTATTATATATATGTTATGATTACATATTTGTCATTGAGCAATGCAAGCTTAATTTAACATAAGAAAAATAAATGCCTGGACGGGATTTGAACCCGGAGCTCTGGATTGATACTCCAGTGCGCTACCACTTTAATTTGCTTACTTGTTATAAGAGCAACTAGGTGGCAGTGGAGACTGAGTTCCCGCTACTTCTCGTAATATTTGAGACTATATATAAGGAAAATAAATGTTTGTACTAGATTTGCTTAAGAGCGTAAGAGTGGTAGCGGACTCGAATATCAATCCAGAGGCCCGGGTTCAAGGCATTAATTTTTCTTATGTCATATATGTGTGTATGTGTGGTCCTACCTAATTAATCGTTTACGCTCATTTCATAATGTCAGTTTATAACCTTTATTTTCAGGTACAATTTCATTATGAACAGAATTTATGTTCCTTGCTGACTCACTTGTAAATTCTGTTACTATTTTCACCCTATCGTCAATTGTTAATGTGGGATATTTTCCACTAAACAATTTGAATTTATTCAAAATATTTTTTTCTTTCCGCTTTTCAAATGCTTTGGTTTCCAATAATCAAGGAATCTATATAAATGTTGCCATTTTGAAACAATTGAAATTCCACGTCTTCTGCATTGTGAAAGCACAAGAACAAAACATTGTTTTTTAAAAATATTAGCATTGTAATTATATATTTTAAGATCTTCCGGCAAAAGTTATATAGACGTGCGCTAGATAATATATATTTTTATTATTTTTTATTTCCATTATTTCGAGTGTTGAAGAGCCAACTACATTTTCTTACTCCTTTGAAGGTGACCTTTATTCGATCAATGAAACTCAGTCACACATCAGGTTTGTTTAAATTACAACTGGAACTTGGCTCGGAAGAGATGTTTTACTTCCTTGTTGCAACTTAACTGGATTCATACGATTTAGTTAACAAACTGAAAGATGTAATCCCTAAACCAGCAGAATTTGGACGTAAGTTGTACTTTGTGTGGAATCCACTTAGTACAGCTGTTCCTGCGTAATGGGCCGTTTAAATTTTACTTTTGTTGGATAAGAGTCTAGCGTTGAATGTATTATGTTTGTCCAGTAACTGATAACACTGGTCAACAGTGATTTTGTTACATAAAAGATTTTGGGTGATTCTTATGTATTTTCATCTGCTGATTCCAAAAATGGAGTCAGAAATTTTCCATCATCCACCATTTTTTTGTAATTTTGAAAATAATTATTTTCCTATTTATTAGCATTTTTGGTATATAACATGATGATTAGAAGGATTATTTTACATTTATATTTAATTTCATTGTGCCAACAATGGACTTATAATGTTTTGCGATTGTTGCCTTGAATTCATAACTTACAACAATGACATTCTCATACAAAACTGTGATTGTATGTTTTAAGTTCGCAGTTGAATAGAAGCTTTCTTAAAAGAAAGAAGCTAATTCTGTGCTCACTTCCATAGTCAAGTGAATTGTGATAGAAGTGTATTGTAAAGACTAAGTAGTGTATTGTATTGTAGTGTATTGTAAAGAGAAGAGTAAAATTGTATTTGTATAAGAAATATGTCTCGAAAGTGTGTTAACGATAGAAACAACTTCTGTTTCGTGTGTGGTGAGCTCACTTTCAAAGCGCAGAAGCGAAAGTTTACTCCTCTAATAAGAAGAGCTTATCACTGTTATTTTAACAACAAAATAGACCAGAACAAGATATGGGCCCCGGAAATCTGTTGTACCAAATGTGTAACACTATTAACTGGCTGGTTGAAAGGATCCCGTCATATGCCTTTCGCAGTCCCAATGATATGTCGCGAACCTAAGGATCATTTGACAGACTGCTACTTCTGCTTGACAAATATATCTGGAATAACTTCCAAGTCAAGACACACCGTTAAATATCCAATGTTAGATTCAGCAATTCGACCGGTACTTCATGGGCCAGGTTTACCCATACCAATTCCACCAGATCACATAACAATGATTGAAGAACTTTCTGATGTTCAGGATTTACAGAATGATTCAGATTTTGCGGAAGATGATGCTATAAATGAAACTCACTTTCTAACACAGGAGGATTTAAATGATTTGGTTAGGGATCTTGGTTTATGTAAAAGCAAGGCAGAATTACTTGCTTCAAGATTGAAAGGATGGAAGCTACTGCAGGATGACACCAAAGTAACTTTTTTCCGAAATCGCCAAAAGGAATTTGTGGATTTATTTCCTAAAGAGAAGGACCTAGTTTTCTGCAATGATGTTGAGAAGTTGTTCCAGTCACTGGGTGTTGAGCATAATCTGAGGATTGGTGTTTATTCATAGACTCCTCGAAAACAAGTTTGAAAGGAGTGTTACTACATAATGGAAACACATATACATCCATTCCTTTAGCCCATGCAGTTGGTATGAAGGAAAATTACGAGAATATGAAGCTCTTACTATCCGCTATAAAGTATGACAATTTTTCTTGGCAGATATGTGGGGATTTGAAAGTTATAGCCATCTTACTTGGGTTACAGCTTAGCTATACTAAATTTTGCTGCTTCTTGTGCAAGTGGAATAGCAGAGATAACAGTAATCATTATATTAAAAAGAACTGGCCAAAGAGAGAGTCACTTAATCCAGGACAAGAAAATGTTCTTCACCAACCACTTGTACGTTCTGAAAAAAATCTTATTGCCTCCACTACATATTAAACTAGGCTTGATTAAAAATTTTGTGAAAGCAATGGATCGTGATGGCAGTGCATTTCTCGTCCTCAAAAATAAATTTCCAAGGATCAGTGAAGCTAAATTGAAAGAAGGGATATTTGTTGGCCCTCAAATAAAGGATCTGATGAAAGATACGCAGTTTCAGAACAAGTTAAATATGCAAGAAGCAGCTGCATGGCAATCTTTCAAAAATGTTGTCTCAAATTTTCTGGGGAACTTCAGGTCTGATAACTACAGAGAACTTGTCAATGAGATGATTGAGAACTACAAGATAATGGGATGTAATATGTCTTTGAAAATTCACTTTCTGCACTCCCATCTTGATTTCTTCCCTGAAAATCTAGGGGCTGTGAGCGACGAACACGGGGAGCGCTTCCACCAGGACATAACGGAAAAGGAAAGGCGCTATCAGGGTAAATGGTGTCCAAATATGTTAGCAGACTACTGCTGGACACTGAAGAGGGATATTCCTAAAGCGAAGTACAGCCGAAAATCCAATTCACATACATTTTGGGTGAGCAAATATAATTTCAGCTAAGATATAATAAATTGTAATGTATAGACACGAAAGATATTTTTCGTGTGATTACTCGAAAACCCTGGGTGATGGAAAAGATCCGTAAAAAGATTTGAAATCAGCACAAAAAAGTAAGTTAGAAACACACATTTTCTCCCTTGTAACATAAAAAAGTTCAAATTTTGTTGGCCAGTGTAATTAAAGCTAGAATTTGTATGTAATTACATAATCCTTCCCTTTGCTTATAAGTGGCTAAAATTTTATAACTGTCCACGAATTAGAAACTTGTTAATCAAATATGAAAATTTACCATTACATATTTTTACGTAATTGCATATGTTTATATATTTTAAAGATTTTTTATCTAAGACTAAGTATTCTGCCACATAAAAATAATTTTTGTAAATGCAAAATAATTTAAAATAGTCTATGACATTATTTTACATTACAAACTCAGATACCTGATTATACAATTAAACTGTTCTTCCAATCTATGAAAAAGATGCTGAGAGACGGCCAAAGAATAATTATATTTTCTAGATACGATAAATACAGGTAGAGGAAGACACTGAAGACTTGGGTACATGGTCCCACATTACAATATATCATTTAAACCCGAACCATCTACTCTGTTTATGAATGAAACAGTATAAATATGTAGGAGACACGCAGTGGTATAGTTGGTTAAGGCAATATTCTACAAGCTGCAAGTCGAGGGGCGAAACTCATGGGATCAGGATTTTTAAACTTCTTAACCTTCTGGTCCGGGGTCGACTCAGCCTCTAACAAAAATCAATACCATACTCTGTTGTAGGAGTAAAGGCGGCTATCACACAAGGCTCATATCTTGTGCCGAATGTCTAGAAAGAGGAGAGCCTTAACCTCCCAATACCCCTAAGTAGGATCACTTTATAATAGAAACGTGACGATATCCTTCTTATCACGTTGTCACACATTTACCAGTCCCATTCCTTCAAACCTTGTGTATCTTGAAGCAAATTTAACAATAAAATTTGTCCAAAAATTAAATTTTAATGCATTAATACTACATATTTTAAAGAAATTTTATATAGTCTTACATGTTTTACATAAATATGTACATATTTTGCATGTTAATATTACATACATATCCTAGCCTTACTGATGCTACTCGGTTCTCAGAATGTGAAAGCCGTAAAGATAAGAGGATCTTGATCGAGTGAGCTGTGCTCAGATAACAAATCATGCGTTTAAACAAGAGAGCAGCACTTTACAATTATTGCATTTACATCCATCGACTATCTTATCGGATTATCAATTGTTTTTTTAATGAGTTGTTCCCTTGACTTCTTCTGGATGGCAGCATTGTAGATTTAATTGACACGAAAACGTATTCATTTGAAATGATTATTATAAGATGCATAATTTGGATTTTTTTACATTTAATTTTTTTCCGTTCCATTAGCGCAGTTTAACCTTCCGACTTATTGGGACTTTTACGTGCCACATGACATCCGGGCCTTACGGTGACACGACTATTCGTAAGAAGGGGTTTTAACTATGGATAAGGTACATACTTATTTGTCCATACGACACTGAGGGCCTCCCCGAAGGAGTGATCAGCTCAATGTCAAGGCCTCCTCCGAGACAACACAACATTAAGATGAAACACATCGTTCACACACGCGCGCGCAATCATACAAACAAATTTGTACACAAAATACAAAAATATTTGACTTAATTGGGACAGATCACATCAGAACAAAAGTAATTATAAAAAAATGAAACTTATGATGATAAAATAATAATCTGATAATATGTAAAACTGTTGTCGTCCGAGTAATATTATATGGGTGCGAAACATGGACTCCTACTTTATGGGAGGAAAGGAGATTACGAGTATTTGAGAATAAAGTTCATAGGAAAATATTTGGGCCAAAGAGAGATGAACAGACAGGTGAATGGAGAATACTACATATTAGTGAGCTACATGACCTCTACAGGAAGTCAGATATGATAAGAACAGTTACGTCTCGTAGACTGCGATGGGCAGGACATATGGCACGAACGGGGAATGAAAGAG